>WBMZ01014695.1:0-98976 GCA_013400975.1 Atrichornis clamosus
TGGAAGGACTGCAGTTGTCTGTTCTGCTCCAGTTGTGTCAGTGACTGAAGGCACTGTAGTGGTCTGTTCTGTGAAATAGAAATTTGGAGGCAGTGAGTAGAATTTATCTTAAAGTTTACCAAGTTTATGCTTTTTATTTTCATAAATAACTTCCTAAAAAGAAGTCCAGAAAATATGCTTCTGTTGTTTGCCTAAATATTTAACTGTGGTACCCATTCTCACATAACATCCAATCCATCCAAGGGCAGTGTCCATAATCATAATAAGATATTACCTAAGGAAGGTCAGGGGAGGGGAAAGACCTTAAATGCAATCTTTTTAAGGTTTGGGTTGGGTTTGGGTTGGGTTTTTTAACTTATATAAAGCAGTTACGTGAAAGTAGATCCTGCTGACAAACTCTCCCTGGAACCCGGGGACTCTTATCCGTGAATCCTTTGTTGCATTGACAGGAATAAGTGGCTCCTTCAGCAGTGCAGGCAGCATGTTGGTCACAGTCATTTAAATCTGGCTGACAGCTATTCCTTGCTACAGTGGAGTTAAACAGAACAGCAGAAGAACAAAGTTTTAGGTCAGTATCGGAAAAAGGGATAAACCAAATACTGTTTGCCTTTCCCACCCAAATCCCATTTCACTGGATGTTACCATCAGTGAAAAATATACACTGCTGCTTGAATTCACAGTGACGAGCAAATTCATACCTTCTATGACAGTCTTCTGAAGGTCAACTACAAATTCTGTACTCATGTTAAGGGCCTCTGTAAAAGCATCTGAAATCTCTGGTTTTGTTACATTTTGTCCTACATCCAACACAATGTCAAAGAGCACAATCACGCTGCCTTCCTCGATGCTATTAATTACAATACGCATTTTTGTTTCATTTTTTAATTCTTGTATCTTCTGTGGCAGATGATTTTTTATCTGCAAGGTGAAAGGTTTCTGTTATTATGTATTTTTCTCCTTTAACAGATAGAATTCTTACAGCAATATGCTGGCCATATTTCAATATAAAACGTCTCTTACAGTAGGGGAATTTTTCGAACTTCCAGACAGAATTTCATTTAGATCAGAGGACAATAATGTAAATGAAAAGTAAGTACTGCTTCATTTCTAACCATCACACAATCTTTCCTACACAAATTTAAGATATTCATATCCAGATCCTCATGATTATTTACATTAGAAGAGCTCAGCAGAAAGTAAATTTTTGTTTAGAATTTCTAAGCAAAATACCTCTGTAATGAATTTAGCTTCAAACTCCATAAATTCTCTACTTGATTTGTTCTGATACTGAGAGCTGAAAACTTCATTGATAATCCTGGTGGTTCCACTGTAGACTTCAGCAGCTGTGGACATAGGCAGAAAAACCAGACAAAATACAGTTATTGTTTAAAAATGGTTTCTCATCTAAGTAAGGCATGGGAATTAAAGTGTATGGAGCTGGGAGAAACTAGAACATTGAACCACTGTGGTTCTAGTTCAGCAAAGTTTTTATTTTGGCAAGAGGACAAGTGAGGCTCTGAATCTTAGCCCCATGAAAAATTTGTAGTCTGGCTTTAAACTTCTGCAATTTGGCCTCCTTTTGCCTATTCATTTCAGTATATAGCTTATTCATGTCCAGGTAGGTGCTCAGTGTGAAAGGGATTCATTTTCAGGCTATGAATGTGTTAGTTTGTTAATAGAAAAAGAAAGAATTCCTGAGGAAATACCTGTCTGAACTGTCAAGGAGGTACTGGCATTCTTAGAGCAAGTTGAAACGTCCACAGATATTTGGTATTGGTGACCAGAAAGCAGATTTTCAAACGCAGCACTTGTTTCATTCAGGATTCTCTTCTCCATCTCTACTGATTTTCCCAGCAGACGTACTGTGTAAGGGCTGTCTCCTGTGCCACCTTGAGGCTTCCAGCTGAACTGTATCCTTGTACTGGTCACATTCTCCAGCTGGATGGACAAAGTGACAGGAGCTAAAAGGCAAAAAGGAAATGCTTGTCAAACCTGTAGTTGTAGTCTGTGTGTCTTTAAGGAATAAGGTGTTAATGGAAATTCATACTGACTGTCAAAGGAAAAGATGAAGTTTCTGCAGTGTTTTTATAAATATATGAAACATAGAATTGCATCACAGAATCACAGAATGGGTTGGAAGGGACCTTAAAAATCATCTCATTTCAAGCCTCACCATGGGCAGGGACACCTTCCACTATCCCAGGCTGCTCCAAGCCCCATCCAACCTTGTTTGGAACACTTCCAGAGATGGGGCATCCACAACTTCTCTGGGCAACCTGTGTCAGGGCGTCACCACCCTCACAGGGAGGAATTTCTTCCTACTATTTACTCTAACCCTACCCTCTCTCAGTTTAAAGCCATTCCCCTTTGTCCTGTCATTATGTACCCTCATACAAAGTCCCTCTAGTAGGTCCCTTCTAGGACCTGGAAAAGGCTCTAAGGTCTCCCCAGAGCCTTCTCCAGGCTGAACAACCCGACCTCTCTCAGCCTGTCTTCATAGCAGAGGTGCTCCAGCACTCTGAGCACCTTTGTGGCCTCCTCTGGACCAGCTCCAACAGCTCCAACGTCCTTCTCATGTTGGAGACCCCAGAGCTGGAGGCAGCTCTGCAGGTGGGATTTCACCTGAGCAGAGCAGAGGGGCAGAATCCCCCCTCACCTGCTGCCCACGGTGTTTTTGGTGCAGCCCAGGACAGGGTTGGCTTTCTGGGCTGTGAGGGCACATGACCAAGGCATGTCAAGCTTCTCATCCACCAAGACCCCCAAGTCTTTCTCCTCAGAGCTGCTCTCAGTCCATCACGCCCGGCCTGTACTTGTGCTTGGCACTGCCCTGACCCAAGTCCAGGACCTTGCACATGACCTTGTTGGACTTCATGAGGTTCATGCAGGCCCACCCCTGAAGCCTGTCCGGGTCCCTCCGGGTGCCATCCCTTCCCTCCAGAGTGTCAGCTGCACCACACAGCGTGGTGCCATCAGCAAATTTGCTGAGGGTGCCCTCAATCCCACAGTCCATGTCACCCACACAGATGTTCAAAGGTGCTGGTCCCAATAGTGACCCCTGAGGAACCACTTGTCACTGGGCTGCCCTTGACCATCCAGCCATTCTGCAAGACCAAGTTATGCCTTATCATGCGTGTGCATATCTCCTACTGCATTCCAAGAACACTATGACTCCAAATCAGGGAAGGATTAACCCCTTACATTTGTAGAACTAGAAGAATACTATTATGCACTAAAAATGGAAGTCACACTGCCTCTTTTTTTTTGTTTGTTTTCGGGGTCCAGAATACAAAAAGGCTGCATTCTCCTCTTTTCCATCTTTGCTTTACTTTTTTATCCATTAAAAAATGATGAAAGATTCATTATTGCATATTCTTTGAATATGGGCAGATAGCCCTTTGGCAAAAAATTAAAGATACACTAGCAGATAATTAGTATTGAAACAAACAAGAACTGAGCAAAAATAAATTCAGCTGGATTCTCCCAGTGAAGCAACTGCCTCTGGTATTTCAAAAAAGGAAATTTCAAGACTCAATTAAAAACCAATAAAACTTCCCACTGACATAACTTGGTCTATGCAGCATAACTACATAGCATTTTACCCCTGTGGCACTGCATAACACGAGGTGTGTCATTTCAAAAACAACTGCAGAGAGGAGCTTCAGCTTTTGAGAAAAATGTGTATATGCAGGGATTAATATTCCTGGATTCAATTCCCAGTTTAAAAAAGCTCAAATTGCAAAAAGCTCAAATTGCAACCAAAAATAACAAAAATAAAAGAAAATTATACTCAATTCTTCCAAAAATAGAGCAAATTAAATTTAATATCATGTGCTGAAATACTCACAGCAAGTTCCAGTAAAAGAAGGATTAACAGATGTTGATACACTAAGGTTCATCGTGGATGGGGTTGCCAAAGATGTAGAAGGGAGGGAATGTGAGGTCCTGGCATTGTGCTCAGCCGTTGTTCTGCTCCCCTGGTTCGTGGTGGGACTTCCCCCTTCTCCAGGAGGACTCGTGGCACTGCTGGCTACAGAGGTCCTGGTCACGGAAGGCAAGGGGCTCCCCATGGGAGGTGAAGTGGCTGCTGTCTCCACCGTGGGCTGTCCCCACGTCAGGGGTGTGGAGGTGAGCTGCGCTGCCTGCGTCTCTGTGCTGCTGCCCAGCGAGGATGAGAGCCTGGCCTCAGTGGTACCTGAGGCAGGAGAGGTGCTGGAGGCAGAAGCCGCTGGACTGGTGCTGGCTGTGCTGGGAGCTGGGCTGTGTGTCCCCACCTCTGCCATCACAGTGTCCGGCTCCGTGACTGTAACACCAGCAGTGGAGAACGCGAGTGCTGTGGGTGGGTGGGATGAGGTGGCCGAGTGCATCTCAGTGGTGCCACTGGTGCTGCTTTGCTGTGGGCTGGGAGTCACAGCTGAGGAGCCCTTGGGAAAGGAGGAGGGGGAAGAGGAGGAGTGACTTGTCACAGCAGAGCTGAGGGACAAGGAGGAAGCAGAGCCACTCTCTGTGCCCATGCTGGAGACAGTGGTGCCAGGCCCTGTTGTTGGGAAGGCTAAGCTCATCACATGGCTCCCAGCAGACACCCCCAGTGAGCTTCCTTCCCACGTTGGTGTCATGGGTGTAGTGTTCATACTCTCTTCTTTACCCACCATCATCGTCGTGGAAGGGGACGGCGAGGATGAGGCTGGGAGGGAGTGGGCTGGCGTGACATTGGGGTCAGCTGTTGTTACACTCCCCTGGTTCATGGTGGGACTTCCCCCTTCTCCAGGAGGACTCGTGGCACTGCTGGCTACAGAGGTCCTGGTCACGGAAGGCAAGGGGCTCCCCATGGGAGGTGAAGTGGCTGCTGTCTCCACCGTGGGCTGTCCCCGTGTCAGGGGTGTGGAGGTGTGTCGAGGTGCTGATGTCTCCGTGCTTCTGCCCAGAGTGGATGAAAGCATGGCCTTGGTGGTACCTGAGGCAGGAGGGATGCTGGAGGTGAAAGCCACTGGTCTGGGGGTAGTTGGGCCGTGTGTCATGGCCTCTGCTGTCACAGCAGACAACTGACCACTCGCAGTGCCAGCAGTGGAGGCCAGAGTGAAGAACTCGAGTGTTGGGGATGGGTGGGATGTGGTGGCCGAGCGTGTCTCGGTGGTGCCGCTGGTGCTGCTTCGCTGAGGGCTGGGAGTCACAGCTGAGGAGCCCTTGGGAGGGGAGGAGGAGGAGGAGGAGGAGGAGTGGCTCATCACTGCTGAGCTGAGGGAGGAGGCAGAGCCACTCTTTGTGCCCGTGCCAGGGGCGGTGGTGCCAGGCCCTGTTGTTGGGAATGTTGGGCTCACCGCATGGCTCCCAGCAGACACCCGCAGTGAGCTCCCTTCCCACGTTGGTGTCGTGGGTGTAGTGTCCGTGCTCTCTTCTCCACCCACCATCCTCATCGTGGAGGGAGACAGCAAGGATGTGTCCAGGAGGGCATGGGCTGTCTGGGTGCTGGGCTCTGCCACAGTGATATTTGAGCTGTGAGCAGCCGTGCCCATTCTGTCATCTGGCTTTGTGCTCCTCGAGCCATTTATGTGGCTCTCAGGGGTGACAGTTGTTTCATTTCTTCCCTCCAATGCCATCAAAGTCTCAGTACCTGTCAGAATTTTAAAAATATGATTTATGGATTGTTGCCCTGCAATTCTGTGAAGTACTTTAATAGTCTAAAGTGTAATTTTATTCTTGTGTGACAAATTCACTTAATGTTCTCATCTTCATTGTTATTGCTTTCCTTCCTCATTTCTAGTTTCACGCTTTCTTTGCTATTCCTTAACTACCATGAAATTTCTGTTACTTCCTTCTCCATTTGCATAAATTGAAGGAGATCTTACCGATTTCCTGGCAATAGTTTCTTTTCTGTATAAATGTAGAGATTTATATTACCTTTCTATATACTTTGCTGTTTCTAGTCTACTTATTTTTTCAATCTTTTATATTGTTTTCTTCCTGTAAATATGATTTCATCTAGAGTTAGGACAGGGTGTAGTGTTGGACTCGGCAGTGTTGGGTTTAAGGTTGGACTCAATGATCTGAAAGGTCTTTTCCATGCTAAATAATTCTATAATCCTATGATCTCTCTAAACTAAAATTCCTAGAGAATTAACAAGGACAATTAAAAATTAATGGAATGCATTTTTAGCATAATCTTCTCCTCACCTGTTTGTGTATATTTTACTGTTTTAATTTTTTTATTTTGAAAGGCATTTATGCCTTTCCTATTTACTGCCTGTCAGGCAGGAGAGAACAATTTTTCTGGGCATACCTTTCTGTTGATGTCCTAAATCATAATAATCCTGGGCAAAAATTCTGTGCCTTCCTGTATTTACCTGTATCTCTAACTATAAATAAAACGTAGCTCCCCTGGTTCGCAAGCGTGAAGGTGACAACATTTCTAACACTCCCAAAGTTTCTTTAAAAGGAAAATCTAATCCTTTTTCTGTTGTGATTAAACCAGGCTAACTTGGGTTTATTTAATTTACTTGATCAGGTACTTTGACCTTGATTTTGAGGAGTGGTTTTTCTTCTATCTTACGTCAGTTTTACTTCTTAGCAACACTGAATTATTATCCTGGATCTTTGGTTTTTGCTGTTTGAAACTTAGAGGATCTCAAAGAGGGTGTACTGGAGTAGCTCTGTCATATTAATTAAGTACTTTTGACTCTACTTACCTGTAAAATGAAGGTGGTATTTTAATATCATTCAGTGTCTACATAAAAAACTGTAATGCAACAATTTTTGCAAAATTCCTCCTACAGACTGATACCTTTTTTTGCATCCAAATACAGTTTGAATTGTAAGACCCTGTGCTTATATCCCCTCAGACTGTTAACAGCAGGTGTTGATGAGTCAAGAAACTCGTGTTCATCTGCACTGAACAACATGAAACCAGACATTAAGGATAAAATAATGAAGCCCTCTGAATTTCTAGATGTTGTTTCAAAAAACTCTTGCAGTGCACTGAGAGCACAGCACAATTAATACAACTTAATTCATGGGAGGTTTGGGTCTTTTCTTAAAGAGTTATGCAGAGGAGAAAAATTGGCAAGAATTGGTCTTATAACTACGCTTAAGGGTAAAAAATGCTTAAGGGTAAAACAGTCATAAAATCTGGTCAGACACTGCACGTTTCATCTTTTAGATGAGTTTTCTAAATACTTTGCTCTCATTCTTTTACCTGCTTACAGATTTACATCCCTAGTAAAATACCAGCTGAAATACTATGCATTCAAGCGAAATTAAAAAAACGACCCCGTAAATATTGCATGTTCTTGCATTTTATATTTATTTTTAGCCATGTAACCCGCCCTGCCCTGATTATCATTTCAAATGCTTCTCAAGGATATCCTCTAAATATATAATATATATAGTCAAACAGATAATGTACATATAATATAAATAATCAAATAGATTTTTACTTACAGAGAAAAACAGAGAGGATGAAATGCCAGAGGTAATCCCGAGTGCCCATGTTGAGTTTTCACCTCCTTGCAGTGCTCGTCCCATGCGTGAGAGTGACATTTTGAACGGAACACTTTGGCATTTTAAACAGGGGCGAGGCTGCGAGTGTTACGTCTCAGCCTCTGCAAGTCCCTCACACAGGTGGGATCGCAGCCAAGGTAACGAAATTCTCACACCTGACCTGTTCTGCAATAAATGACAAAGTTTTCTGTTGAAGCACGCTTGCTTTTCTTTAATGGAGCAAAGTCTGAGTGTGATCCAAAGGTGAGGCAAAAGGAAAGACAGGAAGAATTCAGTGAGCTGCGCATCACACCTGAACATCTTTCTGTTCAGGGTATCCAGTGAGCAAAATATTTCAACAACTTTGGGGCTGGGCAATGCATGACTAAGATACAGAACTGAGGAGCCTTGGGTCTAAAATCTTGCCCTAAGAAGAAGATACAACTTTTTTTCTTCCATATTTTCCTGTATTTTCAATTATCTGAGAGCAAATGTTTAAGTATTCAGTTCTAACTTGAATTTTTATTGTATTAGAATAGAAAATTGCTAGAAATTCACCAAACAGACATCAGTCATTGAATCTCCAGTACGGTAAAGAGGCTGGAGTGGTTGCAAATCTCCGTTACTTCACCTCTTTGAAGCAGGTGGAAAATACTGGATGACCAGACTTCTCATTCTTACCTGAGTTTATTCTCATTTTCTCACACTCTATACCTCAGTATAGGACAGTCACTGCAGGTCACCAAATTTGGGTCCCAACTTTAACCCAATGATACCAAATCTGCCTTTTTGTGCCTGGGGCTCATGAGTGACTTAAACTTTTACATTTTGTCATATTTTTAATACCCTGCCCTGCCTGAGATTTATACTGGCAAAAGCCTTCATTAAATCCTTTTCAGCGAGATTTTTTTTCCCAGCCACACTATGTGGGAGGAATGCTGTCTGGAGTGGAGTAGGGTGGGATGGAGTGGAGTAGGGCACAGGAAGGCCTGAAGAAGGAAGATTATTTACCTAGTTTTTTTCAAGTTTTTTAGAGGTGTGCAAGACCCAGCACATCTATAACTACGTGCATTCCAGATTTTGCTGCAGTGGTTGTTTTTTAAAATTGGTTTTGTTTTCGTTTTACTTTGAAGGGGAAGTAAGACGAAGAAAAATAGTCCTTGAAATGAACTTGAGGTTATTTTCTCTGCTGTGAGGTAGCAATTTCAGCTTTGTGCCTTGTTTGATGTAGAAACTCCTGGCTCAGTCAGATCTTTTCTTAGCAGTCACTTGTTTACAGCTTTAACTGGAATTCTTAAAGAATAAACGTGAGCTATTTCCTCTTGCATCAATAATTCAAAATCACATTTTCCTTTGACTTAGGAGGCCAGCGTCTTCAGACTTCTTTCTCTTGGACTGCCATAAAACTAAAACCAGTCTCTAATTCATACTAACCTGGGCACGATGGTGGTGTAATTCAACACACCAGGGTAGTTTTTGACCCTAAGCCCCTTCCCCGACCTCTACAGGTCCCACTCACCTGCAAACAACCTACGAGCATCGATGCTGTTGCAAAGAGCCTTCTGTCCCTATCAAGGACAGGGTGGGATGTGCCACTCCCTACCTTTCTTAGCCAGCATTTTGTATGAAATGACAGTCAAAGAAAATTGGCTGAAAAGTCTATTTAAAGTCAAATTTTTAACTTATCTTAGAAGCAGCACCACTGGTTTTTAGTGTACAGTGGCACTTGCATAAAAGGAAAATTCTCTTATGAACCAGAAGAACAAACCAAGTTCAGATTTAGCAGTATAAGCCATTTTTACTAACATACAGCAAATGACATATAGCATAAAAAAAAACCCAAATTCTTTTTTTTTTTTCAGGGAAATAGATACAGCAGAGGGGCTGGATATTGCATTACAGCCTGTCACCAGAGCTGAGGTTCAAATAAGCTTCTCTGTTAGGCAGCCTCAATGCCACAGTTTCTCTTTATTCACCTTGACAATTTCCCAAAACCAAACTAACTTTTCATTCAGCTTGTCATACACTTTACAGTAAAAGTTACTTTCTGGTAAACACAAAACAAGTTTTGCCACATGCCTTAAACATAAGAGACTTCCCAGTGTGAAACTGGTGACCCTTCTCAAATATTTTAAGTGCCTTGTGAATCATCTCACCAACCTATAAACTCAAGATTTAGATGATTACCTACTTCTTACATTTATTTTTCAAAGATGTTGAGGAGACTCAGGTTTCACCTAGAGTTAGAAGGTGAAGATACAGAAGGAAATAACAAGATGGAAATGACACGCAGTTCACTTGCTAAAAGCTTGGCATTCCTCTTTAGATATTAATATTCATCTGCTTAAAAATACGTAGTTAAAAGCCTATGCTTACCAAGGGTTTCGTTTCTCAAAAAAAAATAAAAAAAGCTAAAAGAAACACAGAAGGCAGCTGAATTGGTGAAGTCAGTATCTTTTATTAAGTCAAAGAATAAAATGTGGAGAAAAACAAGATTCTTGTGGGCTTCTAAGCCACTCAGCCAACTTGAATCAGAAGCAGCAAATGTTGGGGAGAAATGCTAGTGACAGCTGAAAGATAACCAACCCATTCTGAGACACTCAATTTTCTAATTTTCCCTCCCGGCAGCCATCCCCAAACACTTCCAGTCTCTCACTTGTCCATTTATAAGTCAGAGATGGAATTTCTTGGGGAAATCACAATTTAGGGGAAGAGGATAATACTGGTTTTAACTTCTTCTATCATGCTGTAGTACCAAACTTACATATCCAAGAACTTCCCAAAAGGTGTCAGTACTGTCAGCGAGGGTGTGTATTTCTCTGTGGGTGTTGGGAGTGAAAGAAAAAGGGGTTTTAGGTAGGAACTGTACTTCCTATGTATGTAAGAATGTCCGTGAGCTCACTTAACTGTCCTTGTTAAAAATCAAAATCTATTCCACAATCTTCTTAGAATAACACAAAAGGAGCTCTGTACCCAACCTGTTCCCATAAGGAAGTGCTGGTAAATGAAGCCTTAGTTAGAAGCAAGATGTAACTGCACTGTCACAAAGTGTGGTCACAATATGGATTTCAGACATCCAAACTCTCCTGCCTTCCACAATCACTCAAGATTATTTTTATTGTTGCTGTTATTTTCATTATTTTCATTATTATTATTATTATTATTATTATTATTGCTGTTATTATCATTTTCATACTAGCAGTGGCATTTCCAGCTGCCATTCTGCATTATTTACAGCCACACTTGGGTAAGAGGTGCCCTATCACTGCATTTTCTCTTCAATTACTGAGTGTGTGATCCTGATTTCAGGGAGCTCAGCCCACCTGAGCAATGCACAGCTGCATTATTTCAGTGGAAATCACGGGGTTTGTTTCAATACAAGCCTATTATATATTAACTCAGGACTGTCTCTTAGGTTTTTACCTTATGTTTGCTTTCTCATTAATCATAAATCATGAGATTCAGCCTTGTCCAAAACTGCTTCCAGAAGAGCTACCTTTTGTAATTTCAGTCCCAGAGAGAATGTGGGGGTTTTTTTCCAACAACTCTCCTATTTGTGACTGATTTATGCATTTCTAACTCGGTGTGATTTCAAACAGCACAGATAAGTCCCAAAAGTTCCTAAACATTCAAAGTGTTTGGCTTTTAATGTGCACTCAAAACTTACAGGTCATGAGGGTTTAAAATGTTCCAGAGGAAAAGAAGAAGTATTTCTGAGGGGCATTAAAATGCCATCAGAGATAAGGAAATCAGATGGTATTAGCACTAGGTGTTCACAGAGTATAAATTGTCTTGGCCAGAGACTTCAACAGCACATCATGTGCCAGCAGCATCCCTGTTCCCACATCATCCATGTTGAAGACCTGGTTAAAATAAAATCCAAAGCTCAGCCCAACTAAGCTAAGAAAAGTCATGGCCTTGTCTTGGGGGAAAAAAAAATAAAAGAGAAATAAAAAGGAAACAAACACGGACAAAAGGTACCTCTATTTTCCTCCTAGATTTAGGGAATTTGAAGTTCGTGTTGAGATACTTTTTGATGCATTACAATCCTTGAAAATTTTGGACAGAAGAACTGGGAATGCTGAAGACCTGTGTTTCTAAAGGAGCCTTAAAGTTTTAAATAAACGTGTCATCAAATAAGAAGCTCCAGGCTTGCAAAATGGGTTTCCTAGAAACTATTCCTGTTTACAGTTGGCAAAGCATGGTTCCTTTTGTGGAGGACTAATGAGGCATGGTGCTGAGCCACAGAGGCAATGAGTGGGCTCTAACAACCTCTGATTAAATGAAACCCATATTTTCCTTACCAGCCTCGCATTGGATTTTCCTGAAGAGAGCAAATGGATGAGGAATCAAGTACAAAATACCAGGACAAACAGGACAGATAAAGAATCAGAGATACAGCTGAAACCAACCAATGCCCACAAGTCACAATCTAGCTTGGAATCCCTGCTTCCAAAAGAGGCACCTCATGGATTTGTCAAAATGCTTCAGGAAAAATGGTAGCAAAAATAGGGATAAGCTTTTTTTGCAGGAGAGTTATGTCTTTGGAAGAGGGGAGGTGTGTTCTGCATGTGGGCAGGGCACAAACCTGAAACCACAACGTCATCAGAGGGTGATTTTTTACTACCTCACCCAGTAGCTCTGCACAGAGAGATACCTCAGATAAGACCAGCCAAGGTGGCTCTAGAACCAGAATTAGAAAAGCCCTGGTAACCCTGACCTATACTAATGACCCTGTGCTGCTTCTGTGACTTCATTTCTTTGCTTTCTTCTGTGCTGTGCATTTGTATTAGTTTGGTTATAGCTCTATCAGAGAATAAAGCTAGAAGAGTAGTCCCCATAAGTCTGGGCAGGAAAACGAAAAGTTACTCCAGAGAAGAAATTCCAATTCTCCATGAAGCAGCATCACTGACACAATATCTGCTTCAGGAACACTTTAAAATAACCCACTGGCAGAGAACAAATATCCATGCTAACCATAAACCACAGAAGAAAATAAAGAAATTAGCTGTGGGTTCCAGGCTAGAATTCAAGAGCACTGAGACAGGGATTATTGCCAACAGTAACAATGTAACTTCAACAACCAGAACTCCGATGTTCTTTATAAAACCTTGTAGTCAATTATTTATTTCACTTACAGATATTGGAGCAAAGAACTCATTCAATAAGCACCTATTTGCTACAGGTGTTGCAGAATGCTTTTAAGAAAGGTGTTTTATAACTCCCTTTTTCCTCTTCCCAGCCTTAGTCCGTAGAAGTGAGCTACACAACTTTGAAAATTATTTGGGCTCAGCATTAACAAAAGGAGCAGTAGGTGTGAGAGCTACTCAAAATGTCACTGCTCTCCAAAGAGCTTCTGAAACAAAGTGTTCTGGAGAAAAAATTTCAGCCTGAAGGAAAGTTTTGGTTGCATTAAGGCTGAACAGTCTGGTTTTGACTCTTACGTGAGCTTAAGCCCTTTGATTTCCCATTAAATGGCAATGTTATCTAAAATACAACATTATAAAGGCAAAATAAAGCTCATTTGACAGCATTTTGGAAAGAAGTGTTGTGATAAGTTCTCCATGATGGTTCCAGTGAAATCATCTACTTCTCAGGGAGATTTTATTTTCATGCAAACAGGGGTTTTTTCAATAGTTCTGTTCTCTCAGGAAAAAAAATAGTTAAAGACCTTTCAATGGCACAATTTTTTGCCAGTGACTCCTCTATATTGATCATTTTCTTTGATATAATTTAGGTAATTACTATGCAAGAAAATCTTGCTCCATCTTAGGTTACCCTTTTTCCTACCTATACCTTTTTCCTTGTAAAGCATTAGTTTTACCACAACACAATGCAGCAAATACCACTACAGCCAGGATCAGCATTCCAGGCTCCCACCACCTTTTTCCTGAAGAGCTGTGATTAGGTACGTGTGGCTGCACAGGAGGCACAAGGTTCAGGTTGAACAAAACAAAACAAAACAAAATAAAAATCTGTTTTTTCTAGAAATGGAAAGTGAAAAAGAAAAGAAGGTGCCAAAAGATCACCCTCAACACAAATATCACTAAACAGAAGCTATGGATTGCTCCTGGGCCCCAAGGCCAGAGACAAAATCTGGCTAAAATTGCAATTCTTAGAGCTCATCCCTCTAAAGCAGGTTTGTCTTGGAGAGAGCCAGGGAGTGAGCACTGTGAGAGAGCAGGGGTTTGGTGCACCCACTCTCCCTGGCCCACACTTTTTTAGAAGCACAGATGTCAATAGAGAGAATGTGCTATCTCTATTTGTTCAGAGAAGACATTTGTGGAAGTTTTTCTCTGGTTTGTGCAAGGAAAGACTCAAATCATAGGTTTTCCATTGTCTCAATGACACGTGCAAGATGTTGAAGATTCTGGACCCTAAGCAGAAGATGAGACCATCATGAATAAAATGTAGTCACGCTAAGGGTATGTGGGGATCTCTTTGGATGAGGACTAAATGCTGATCATTAATTGGTTGTTGTGCTAAATAAGTGGATTTCCTGCTAAGAATTCACTCTGTACATTTGACTTGTAGTACTTTGTGTGTAGCAGCCAAATATTCCTTGTTTGAACACCCTTGGAATACAGATGAGTTTGTACAGTCTGGAATGGATCCCCCTGCACAAGTAGCACAAAGTCAATGGAGCTGCTCCCTGCTAAACATTTAGGCAGAGGGACTGACACTGGATTTCTCACTGGTCCAGCCTGTGGAGGAACACACAGGCTGTTAGTTTAAATTTTCTTTCATTAGTTCAATTTTTCTTTCACAAAGAATTATGACTTTTGCTCACTAGCAACAAGGCAGCTATAACCTGTTTTTCTAGACAGGTATCCCTTTTATAGAATCATCCCAGGGAAAATCTGGGATTTATCCTTAAATACTTAAATATCCTTAAATCCTGGTGTTTATCCTTAAATACAGTAAATAAATGAAGGCGTGGGTCAGGTAAGCGACAACATAATGAACATCTTCAAAGCAATGAGCATATACAAAAATGAGATAATAGTGATTCATATAATTATACAAATATGACTATTACATGCATTATAACACAAATTATCCTGAAGGTGTGCACAATGTAGAATCATGGAATGAGTTGGGTTGGGAGGGACCTTAAAGATCATCTAATTGCAAACCCCCTGCCATGGGCAGGGACACCTTCCACTAGACCAGGTTGCTCAGAGCCCCATCCAGCCTGGATATAGAGATAGAGAAATTCACATCTCTAAAAATACACAGTATGGATCTCCCACTCTCTGCCCATCCTCGGCACTACAACAGAATGTCAGTGCCAATTACTACAATTAGTGACAAAGTTAATTCCATGAGTATGTGGATTATCAAATGCTTCCAGCTGACGTTTTACTCCCTATGAAATAACAGTGCCAAGCTTTGTGTATTTTGAAAAAAAGAAAAAAAATTACCTGTAATGACTGTTGAATGAACCTGGCATGGCAGCACAATCCCTTTTTGTACTCCAGAGCCTCACAGAAAATGACCCTACACAACACTGCTGTGGGAACAAGAAGTTGGTGACGTTTGTGAATAGGGTAGAGAGAGCTTAAACAGCCGTGGTTTGTGACCATGATTTTGTGAAAGATGTTTTAGCTTTAGATGACTTTGGATTTGCCTGTGATGTTGCTCTGGGGCAGCTCAAAGGCATCAGGCTCCTTTCTAGGTTAATAAAACTCCAGGTGGGCTCAGCTCTCCACATCTGTTCCAGCATTATTTGTGAGAAACTGTTTTGCAAGTCAGAGATGGCAACAACAAGGGCTTAGCTGGAATGCAAATTATTCTCCTGGGGCCTGCCAGCATTAATGGGAGGAGGATGGGGCCCATATTCTTGTTTTGTTCTGTTTCAGGACTGAATAGAATGGAAGGCTCTGTTTCCCTAGCATTGTCTTCCTTTGAGGATTCCAGTGGGAGATCAATGACTAAGACTTGTCCTCTGCTGTTATTTCTTTCTGTCTCCGTTCTTTAGAATGCTCTTTTCTTCCCTCACTTCAATTTGGTCTGGTTTGGTCTCCAGAGGGATATTAATTCAATAATTTTCTAGCCTGCATCCTGACTTCGGAGACTTTCTCCTCCACCAGCCTGATCTGTCCATAGTTTTCAAAATAAACACATGATAAACGGGCACCTTTATCTAGCAAATAAACAAAGGTGTCTTATTGTAAGCAAATTAACCTAATGACCCTTCTCTAAAGCATCAGTTCTTTAAATGAAATAAAACAAAACAAATATTCAAATTGCTACATGAGCCTTGCAAAGGAATTAAGCCTGAGAAATTGCAAACCGGGGCAGCACCGATCTCTTCTCTCTCTGACCAGTGACAGGACTCGAGGAAATGCCATGAAGTAGTGTCAGGGGAGGTTTAGGTTGGAAATTAGGAAAAGGTTCTTCCCCTTGAGCGTGGTGGGGCACTGAACAGGCTCCTCAGGGAATGGTCACGGCCCCAAGGCTGCCAGAGCTCCAGGAGTTTGGACAACGCTCTCAGGGACAGGATGGGATTGTTGGGATGTCTGTGCAGGGCCAGGAGTTGGACTGGATAATCCTTGTAGGTCCTTTCCAGCTCAGGATATTCTGTGATTCTGTATCTCAAGTGTAGAATGCACAGGATAACAAGAGTATCTATGATCACTAGCAAATAAAACAATATTAAAATAATTTAAAATATCCACAACTAGCAGAGCAAACTCCAAGTCCCCCAAGACTGTGTTGACATTGGCAGTCGTTTGACTGCAATGCCTAAGGATTGTGAAACAACCTTAAAGTTTGCATCTCTACAGCAGCTGCCATTTGAGATTTTCAGAATGTTCTGGAAACATGATTTGGCTATATTTCATCATTCATCTGCCCCACGGGTTTCTCTAAGATGAATTTCCCTGCTTTTATTAATAGAGAAATTTAGTGATTAGATGCCAGGCTCAAGTACTTCCACAAAGATTTCCTGAAGACTATGGATACCACTCCTTAGAGGCTAAAAATCTGCCCACACCTGCCACAAAAAGCTTTGAGATGAATTAGTGCAGCAAGTCAATTGGTACCACAAGAGGTGAAGAGCTGGTGTGTTGAAATTTCAAGCACTTGGAAAACTTTCTATTTCCCTGAAGAAAGCTTAAAACCCAAATCAATTTAAGTGATTAAACAATGTGAGGATTTGTATCCTATTAATTTACTTTTGTGATGGGAATGCAAGTTGGGAAGAGCTGTAGGTGGACAGAAATAGAGGAGGTTAGGAATAACATTATATTCCTATATTAAGAAAAAACCCTGTTTGGTTTTGAGAAACAGGATGCTCTTCTTTCTTATGATATATATATTACAGTCATGCTGTGAAAGTAGCCATTCCACTGGATGCATTTGAATTTTGGACAAGTTCCAAAAGCTGCACCTGAGGCAGGCAGTTCACTGGTTTGTGCATCCAGAACCAGGGCACCACTGCAGCCCCTGGGTGTTAGAAAAGCTCTGTCCTTTGGTCACTCAGCAGAAACTCATCTGTTTGTGTCCGTGCTGATCCTAAACCCTGTCTTCAGCCTGTCCAACTGGGTGATAAACTCACTTGCTATGAAATCACTAAACTGGGTCAGTAATCAGCAGTCCTGGGGCTCTGCAGAGGAGGTCAGGACACTTCTGTGGTCCCCTCGTAGCAGCTCACAACTACACACAAGTGTGGCACAGACACTTGGGCTTTTAGCTCACCACACCCAGTAATGCAGCATTTCAGAGCTGTATCAATGTGACTTAATACTTGATAGAAAGTTCTGGCACTGCCTTTCCCTAGACTCTGAGATCCACTCCTCTCCACTTTGATTAAAAGGGGAGTGCTGTAGTGTGGATATATTTTCTCAGGAAAGAATAAATGGTTACCCAGTGCTAACTAGAGTACTTTGAGTTATATTGTCCATGTACACGTTTATTAGTCATTCTCCACTATCTGTCTCTCCGATCAACAGGTTTCTGAAGGTGAATGAAAACCAGTGTGCAAAACAGGTTGGGTGTGGAGGGTGGTGAATGCCCCTTTGTGTGGAACGCAGGAGGAGGTGGGTCCAGAAATCACTGAAATGAAAAGGCCTCAGTGCTGAGGTCTTCATGACATAAGTGTCCTTACAGATACAGTATAGAGAAAATATGTAAATATATGCACACATGAAATATAAACCACAAAGACCTCTAGCTGTTGATAAGTAATTTCCTTTTCTGTGATGTGACATATATTACTGCTTGGGAGACATGTTACTGAAAGGCCTAAAAAAACCCAAACCAAACCCATAAATATTTCTTAGATCAGGGTATTTTGCATAATGCTTATCTCTTCTACTGTCATTCATTGCACCACTATCTCCTTGGAGAAGGGACAGTCACGTCCTACAAAGTGTCAGCACCAAGCACAGCGACTCCCCAGCCAATCTGGCCCCCCTGTTCTACTGTGACACAAATTATTAAACCCACTTGCTTGGTGTTTCTACCAACCTTGTCCTCCAGTTATTGTTGCAGACACAAAAAGAGCCGTGAACTCAGTCTCAAGAAGTGAAAACTGGCTACACATTCTGAATTAGTCGTGCAAGAAGCTGCTGACAGGGGAGCCTGCAAGGAACATGGAGACTATTTACGAGGACAAGGGGGGATGGCTTCAAACTGAAGGAGAGTAGGTTTAGATTAGATATTTGAAAGAAATTCTTTACCACGTAACAGGGATGGGGGAAATTACACTGGTGGGTGAGGTGAAAGGAAATGGGGAGACCAGCCAAGGAAGGAGCCCCTCCTTTATTGTGTAATCCTGTATGTACACATCCCTTTGTAGAGCTAATAGTCAGATGAAAACTAACCTCTGCTTAGTGACTCAAACAGCAGGTGAAAAAAATTTACAGGGAAAGATTTATTTACAAGGATAAAAGAAAAGCACACACCCCGGGTATTTGAAGAAATGCAGTAACTCAAGTACTCTTGAAATATATTTCTCTATGGACTTCTCAGTTAACTATAGGGTTTGTTGGCTGAGTGAAAGTATTGTCATAAACCTGGCTCCAATTTTCACTATAGGCACTGTCCAAACAAGCAACACTACCTGAAAGTTGATATCAAGTCTCTAAAATTAACCTACAAAGGTCAGAACCTGCGTTCATTTGAGGAGAGCAAAAACTGCCGCTGCCGTTTCTGATCTTATCGTTGCAGGTCTCTGTTTGCTTTTTCCTCAGCACATTCTTTTCTCCTTGTTCCTGGGTGTAAGGGCCTCGTGGCACAGCTTGAGAGCAGGATTCTAAGGGCTTTTCCCATTGTCCATCACTGTGGGGGCAGGTTGTGGCTGACCGGACTGGCCTGAGGTGAGGGATGAAGGAGAGGAGCAGGACTACACTACCTGAGAGGAGGTTTGGGAAGAAACCACGGCTTGGTCACAGCCCAACTCCCCCAAACACAAGAAGGTAGATCTCAGCTAGGGACAAAGCATGTCCCACTGGTGTGTTCAGGTGTTGTGCTAAAATTTGCCTTTGCTCTAGTTACATTATAAGCACTTTGGTTCGTACTGTGATGTGCAGACACTTAAAAGCATCTTTTCCCTGTCCCAAGTGTGGCTCTGTACAACCCCTCTCCTCACTGCTTTGGGTCACCTGGGGACAGGTAACCAGATCAGCTCCCAGGAGCAGCAGATCCCTTGGAAAGCAGGACAAAACACTCTCCAGGCTAAAGTGCACAGGTCTCCATGAGGTCAGGCTGGAAAAGAGTCTCAGGTCAGGTGTCTGTATCTATGGTCAGGCTTGTGGCTTTGCTTGTTTCCTGCATAATAGCACTGGAAAGCAACACTCTCCCAAACTCATGCCACTTGAAATTAATAGTTATTGATACTGCTGCCAATACAGAAATAGAGAGGATGGAGGGAGGTGCAGTTAGAAGTTCATTTTCTGAAAAACACATTTTCTCTCTTAGGCTAGTCTTCTCTCTGCTGAGTTACTCATCCAAAGACACGCTCTTGGAGGATTCCAGAAAGGTCCCACTCTTATCCCATGAAGCCTGAGATTTGGCTCATTGTGGTTGACTCTCCAAACTCCCTTAAGATCCCAAAGCTTTTCTTCCTTTCTTCAAGTAAGCAGTATCTTCAATTCTCTCTGTGGATAAGAGAACAAAATCAAGGAGAGTTCTGGTTTTGTTGAGATTAACACCCAAATTCTGGTTTCTGACACCGTGGGTGGGTTCATCTGGCTGACGTAGTGAATTTACCAGCTACACTCCAGCCTTGCCAGAGGTTCAGTATTCTAGTTTTTCAAATTTTAGCCAAACCATTGCTGTCTGAAGAGGGAGAGGAGTCTATCTACACCAAATGAAAAGGGGAAAGAGGAGAATGGGGGAGAGTTTTGAATCGGCAGAAATGAAAAAGTCTTCAGTGGTGATGCAATCACACAGCAAGATACCTCCGAAAGGCACACCTATAATGCAGTTTTAATTAAGAAAGTTCCTGCTCACCTTCAAGCTGGTCAAAACAGGGAAATAATTACCTGAAGAAGGACAGAAATAATGACGCGGCTCACTTATACCTGTCCTTGACTTGTTCCCCTAACCTGGAGAAATTCCCTGCAACAACGAAAGCAGAGAGTCAACAGCTTTGCCAGATGGTTATCAACAGGGAACTGGAACTACAAAAACAGTAATTACATCATCTCTCAGTATCATTTACAAATAAATTCATTATTGCATATAAATATGGGAAGGTACAAGATACATGTTCATCCACATCTGTGAATACAGACTTGGAAGAGCTAAAATACTGCCTCAAACTGGTCTCAAACTGGTCTCAAACCCTCTTTAAGCCATGGGATGCCTTCCAGAGGGGCCATGGGCAGATGGGCAGGAATATCTCCTGAGGGTATATTCAGGTGTGTTCCTGAGAGTCGATTCAAGAGCACAGCAGAGGAAACGTTACATGAAGGAAGACTCGCACTGCCCTTCTCTCCAAGCTTTGGACCTCCACTTCTACCAGAGGTCAGACTGTGCTGCAGAGGGCTGTGTTTGCTCTTTGATTTCCACCCACCTGACCTGGAATTCTCAAATCCTGCCACTGGCTGCAGTAAGAGATGATTTCTTTCACAGAATCATAGAATAGCCTGGGTTAGAAGGGACCTTAAAGACCACCCAGTCCCACCACCTGTCATGGGCAGGGACACTTTCCACTGTCCCAGGTTGTTCCAAGCCCCATCCAGCCTGGTCTTGGACACTTTCAGGGATCCAGGGGCAGCCACAGCTTCACTGGGCAACCTGTGCCAGGGCCTCATCCCACTCACAGGGAAGAATTTCTTCCTAATATCCAATCTGAACCTGATATCTTTCAGTTTGAGGCCATTCCCCCTTGTCCTGTCACTGCATGCTCTTGTAAATAGTCACTCTATTTACTCAGCTGAATGACTCAAAGCCACAGAGCAGGATCTATTTTATAGAAGACATTTCCATTTGAAAAAGCATTAAAATGTCTGAGTATCCAGTTCTGTAAAGAAGTGGTATGGTCTTTGATCTCTATGGCAATGTACAGAATGTGCCATTTGCCACAGGACAAAGAAAAGAGAAATCCGTAGGCAATGTGTATTTAACAGATAAAAGTACTCAGCAAGTAGCAAGAAACTGTGAACAACTGGATTATTCTATCTGTTCCTACTTTAAAGGGAGAGCTTGAGAAATGTGTGAAGGAGTAAATAAAAATATTCTGTCCTGTGGTCAGAACCACTTGCACAGATTTAAAAGGCATTTATGGGAAAAATGCTCTTTACATGATTTGAGTGTGATCTCTGTATCACACCTGGATTATCAGTCAGGAGTTTCTTGTGCATGGTTCTGCAAGTCTCTTTGGCAGCTAAAACCATACATTGAGAATTTACACGTATCTGTGGTACTAAAGAACGTGACATGTAGTGTGCAATAATAAATATACCCTGCCAAGGCATCGCAAGTCATTAAGCTTTACAATATGCCAGAAATTATAAAACTTTAAGAAGTTTTGTATTTGAAATATTAAATATGGTCACAACAGGGGAAAAAAAAATCTATCAAAACCCAAAACCATTTCTTGTTTACCTGTCAAGGATGAGGGAACCTGTGGTATTCTTGGGACATGGTTTCAAACTCCTTTGAACAGTTAAATATATTTCTTCTGCTTAGCAGATAAACAGGAATAATGTGCCAGATCACCAAACAGTTCTAACTGCAGAATTAAATACTGCAGTGAGAATTGAAACAACACTTTCGTTTCAGATCCTGAACACCTTCCACCTTCTGCTGGGAAGGAAAATCCATCAGTGCCAAATCTGTGACAAGGAAATAATGTGACAAAAGCATTTTGTCCACCTGTAACTCAATGCTGGCTCACCTTGGCATGTGTAGTACAGCTGCCTCCCCCTGGTTTTGTGATTATGAAATCTGGGAAAGAAAGAGAGACAATTGACTTTGCAGTGTTACACCACAGGGCGAGAATTAAACATAGGAGATTTAGGACATAGAATCATAGAGTGGTTTGAGTTGGAAGAGACCTTAAAGATCATCTATTTCCAACTCCCCTACCATGGGCAGGTGCTCCAAGCCCCATCCAACCCGGCCTTGAACACTTTTAGGGATGGGGCATCCACAGCTTCTGCGGGCAACCTGTGCCAGGGCCTCCCCACCCTCAGAGCACCCTCTGCCTGCCTGGGGTGCTCCCCTGCCTCTGGCACCAGCACGTGGCAAAGCAGTGGCAGGACTAGGGAGAAAAACCCCGAAACCAAACACTGCTGGCAGCAGGGAAAACAATTTCTGTGTGAAAAGGTAGAGGAGGGGTTGCCCTCTCCCTTCAGCAGGAGGAGCCACTTGCTGCCAACCCAGGGGTCAGGAGCTGGATGGATGATCCTCAACCAGGGGATCTCCAGGAAGGAGGCCTTTTATCAGGTGTGATCTCAGAGGAAGGTTTTTTATCAGCTGCCAGATTCCTGGTCTCTGCCAGTTCAAATCCCTCTGTGTATCTGTTCAGAACAGCAGCTTACAACTGTACAGCTGTGAGGAGCTGCTGCTCAGGGCTGCAGATCCTCTCCTTGCAAAGCAGAGGCCAAAGGCACCACTGTGCGTTCCCAGGAGAGAGCTCAGAGAATGGGGAAACGTGGACAGAACTTAATTCACCGAGTTGTGCTAAGTGAATTCGTCAAGGCTGCATTTGCAGGGAAAATACAGTAACACTTTCCATGAGATTTACGTGGACATAATAACGTAAGGTTGCTTTGCAAGGGCACCATGAAGCGCTTACTAACTCCAGCAGCTGTAATTGCAGATTTTGTGTGTAACTAGACACTTGCAAAGGAGTAAACCTGTGTCACGAAATGTGCAGAGCGTGGCTAAGGGGTTCTGTCAGAAGTAGGTTAGTAGGGTCCATCTGACTCACCGAGGAAGTGCTGAAAAAAGCCGCAGTTCTGTTTGTATCTTTATGGAGAAAACAAACTCCTAGCAAGTGTGTTTAGAGCACAGACACAGTTTGTTCAGCTGACAGTCACTAATATGTGTTCCTAAATAAATGAAAAACAAGCTGTACAATTGCAGGAACAACTTAAGGCCTTGTTTCATCCTTTATTGTATCTCCTGCTTCATCCATCATTTGCCAAATGCAGCAGGAATTACAGTAAGAAGCTGACATGAACACTCATCTCAAATATCAGCAACTTGCACAAAGGGAGGTTGTATTTTTACTCAGCGCTCCACTTTCAAAAAGCCCAGGCGCTATCTCATTAACTTCGACTGCATTTCTTACCCCTAATATTGAATTTCTTTAGCCTCCATGAAAAGGTGGAGCCGATGCCTGCATAGGCCTGAATGCAGGCTGCTGTGAGGCAAACGTGTGTCACATCTTGCTCTCAGTGACAGCTGCCTGAGGCAGCCACAGCAGCTGGGTGGATCTGAATGGCACTGGTGCTTTGGTGGGGAATTGGAAGCAGCAGAAGCAAAGATGCACCACGCCAAGATGTGGCACAAATACCATTTGCTCATGTCAGTGGGAAGACACTTCCATTTGTGGTTACAACAAAGGAAGGCAGTGAGTCCATAGCATAGGCCATCCCAGGTGTTCCTTTCTCTGGTGTGCATGGCTTTATTCCATGAAATACTAGTATCAGTTGAAGAAAGAAATCTGGGGGGAAGTGCTAGAAACAACAAACCTGGAAGTTGCCAAACATGTATTTTCTCAGGGAGGCCATGCAATGGTCTGTACGAGGGAGCACCAGAAGAGGTACAAAAGAAGATAAGAAGTATGTTATCTTTGGGAGTACTGTCTCATAAGAGAAGTCCAGGATACAGGACATCCAAGATATAGGACAAGGACACAGCCTGGACACCCTGGCACACTGGCTTTGGCTTTCATAGAAGTCAGGTGAGAGTTAGATGTCATTTCAGGGGAGAGACTAAACTTTACAAGGTCATGCTTCTCATACATCTTTAAGACAACAGAGGTGCCTTTCTCCTGCTCAAGAATTTGATGTCACAGCTGTAGCCAAACAAGTGAAAAGGAAGAGAACAAAATGCTAACAGATAATCAAATAAATGCCAAGAAACTCATGAAACTTGCAGCAGTATCTACCATCTCCTAAATCAGCTGGTTGTTAAATGGGCTACAAAATGCAGTCTCAAACAACTTATCAGCTGAAAATCTTTCTGAGACAATAAAAACATGTCCAGAAGCCAACAGCACCTTGTTCAACTGTAGCTCCTGACGTGTTCTTTATAGACACAGACACAGGTGTGGCATGTGGCTTGGCCCTGTGCTCTGCAAAAGCTGCTCTGTAAAAATTAAAGTTGGATTCAGTAAATATAATGTTCCAAATTCCAGTTCCACCACATTTTCACATTCTTGGCTGAGTAACTCAGTGGACAACTTTGCTCATTGAGCAGGTATGATACAGTGCACAATTCAATGTGCTGGAATAAGCTTGAGAATGCTGTTCATTTGTAACACTCAGTAATTAGCCTCTCAAAGTTGGCACTAGAACAAACACAAGACCCTTCTGTCTCCATGTACTAATAATAGCTGTATTTGTTCAAAATATCATTGTGAATCCCTTCCTTCATCTTTTCAAATTGCCAGATGCCAAAGGCAGCTAATAAATGAGAGCATTGTTTGTGGCCAGCATTTCATATCAAAGCCCTGGACACTAGGAGAGGCACAGCCAGACATTTCCTGAGTGGATGTGAAGAGTTTCAGTATTGCTGAACATAAGCCATGAAGAATCCACGCTGTCAGTGGTGCTGTTAGCTGCCAGCACATTCCCAAGGACATAGTGATGCTGTTATCTGTAGCAAAACCAGACAGCAAACAGTCAAAGAAAAGAAGCAACTGCCAAAAGATTGTGTTTTGAATGGGCTTAAACAGAACTATAATGCAAGAGAAATGCCACTTCCCTTTTGAAATTGATTATTTCTGTAGTAAAGCAGGAAAAGGAGAAAATCACTGTCTGAATGAAGGTTTATTACTTCATCTGTGCCTACAAGTAATTTTCCAGACGGTATCAAATATTTTTATATGCGACAAAATTGCCTAGGAAAGAAATACTTCTACTAATACTTTTTCTGAAAGGACAGGGACAGGAAAAAGGAGAAAAGTGGGATCAAAATCAGCTCTTGCACTGTAAAATTGCAGTATTCCTAAATGTGCTTAATCTTCTTTAACACACACCCAAACACACACAAAGGTAGTTTGATAAAACCGTTAATAATTTTTCATTCCTTACAGTTATTATTTCAACAAATCCAGTTTCCAGGCAGCAACACACATGTACCCTGACCATCCCAATTCTTTTAGCCTTCATTACAGATAGGACTAAGCACCAGCTGATTTAAAGAGAATATTGTGAGTGGACATTTTGAGGTCCATTGCAAGCACTACACCAGGGATTTGTTAGTGACACTTCCATACTAAATTTGAACTTCATTGCTCTGGTCCTTTACTGCTCTTTTCCTTGCCATCTCCAAATGTTCTTAATTTTTCTCAATTTCTCTTTTACACTCTTGCTTTGGTTGTTTTTAGTGCACAAATCTTTGTGTTGAGTCTCTGAAACTCTTCTTTCTGTGGATTTCAGAGGAAAAACCACTGTTTGGGGAAAGAAGAACAGGAGAGGCAGAGATGGGAATTCTCTGTCTGAGGATCAGGGAAGCCGTTAGGCGGCCCTCTGCTCTAGGCTGTTGACTAAATCATAGCCAATATCATGGTTTTAGACCAATTGCAGCTAAACTTTTTCAGTTCCCTCCCCTTGTTTCCTTCCGCAGCTTACAAGAAAACTTTCCAAACAGACATTAAAAAGCTGGCTCGTTTATATTTCAAAGGACGAGGAAATTTTCCAATTATTTCAGCGTTTCCCCAACCCTGCTGGGACCAGAATTTGGCCACATTGTAATGTGGGGGAAAGGAGTAGCCAGGAGTGTTTTGCATCAAGTGTCAGCAGTGTTGTGTTCTCAGAGAACAACAGGGACATCAGACACGCACACCTCTGGCCTGAAGTGCTTCTCAGGAAACAGTGTGAGAGGTCAAAACTTCACCTTCATTTCTACCTATTTTTCATCCATTGTTTGAAATAATTATTTAGAGCCAGTGCTACATTAAAGGAAGAAAATGTGGGCAATGCCAAACTGGAAGGGGGACATGGGTAGTGCTGCTCCTTGAGAAGATTTCTGCATGATCTCAGAACTACTTGTTTGGTGAATTTTTCTCCTCACTGACCTGGGGAAAGGACCAGAGCAGTCTAAAGTGAGCCCTTCAAAGCACCAAAACTTGTCTGGGCAGCAGATGAGGTGAAACAGTAGAGAGAGAGGGATCTTACTGCACCTCATACATGTCCCTCTTCACAGGGAACACCTGTGAAATGTCTCACTGTCACCGAAACGTGGTGGAACCAATCCCATGGCTGGAGCACTGCAGTCGGTGGCTGCAAAACGTTCAGAAGGGGCTGGCAAGGGAGGAAGGGTGAGGGGTTTGCTCTCTGTGTAAAAAATTTGCTTGACTGCACAGAGCTGCCTTTGAAAAACAGTGATGAACAAGTTGAGAGGTTATGGGTAAGAATTAGGGGCCAAGCCAACAAAGGAAACCTTGTGGCTGGTGTTTCCTACAAGCCAACAATCAAGGGGAGTCTGTTGACAAAATGCTCATCCTTGCAGGCTCTGATCCTGCTGAGAGACTTCCATTAACCTGACATCTGCTGGAAAGGCAGCACAGCAATCTGCAAGCAATCCATGACACTCTTGGAGTGCAATCAGGATAATTTCTTAATTGTGATAGTCCAAAAAAAGAGGGTGCGTTACTAGATGTTTTGCCTACCAGCATAGAAGAACTAAATGTTTTTGTTTTGTCTATGTATTTATTTATATTTTTGAATGTTAGGGATGTCAGTATTGGCTGCAGTGATTGCGTGCTGGTGGGTTTCACAAGCCTGAGGTAAATGGGCCAGGTACAGAATAGAGTCAGGACACTGAATTTTAGGAAGGCAAACTTTCATTTGTTTAAGAAATCAGGGGATGGGACTCCCTGGACAACTGCCCTCAGGGATGAAGGAGGTGTACAGAGCTGGCCACTCTTTATGGACCTCTTTCTTCAAGCATGACAGCTCTCAATTCTTCTTTTGGAGCAGCTGTCAGACTGTGCAAATTACATGCCGAGGGAAGCTGCTGTGACAGGAGTTTCAGACTGAATCACCACATTGTTGCAATACTATTATTGGACTGGGAATGCTGAATACTCTTTTGGTTTTTTGCTGCAAAGCATGAAACTAAACATATGTTTACCCTTTGTAAAGTTGAAGAAAGAGACTCTTATGAAATATATGTATATAGTTGCTGGTAACTGCAGTTCCCTGGTGTTTGGATAAGGTCATGTATCATGTTTTCAGTGATGTTTGAACCTTGTACTGGTACTTGAACAGTTCAGAAGCTCCCACATCCACTAACTTCACATCTTAATACCTGTGGCTACATTGCAGAGGAAAACAGAACAGTACAGAAGTCAACAGTAAGTTACAAGACTGCTTTTATTAAGGTACCAAAATTCCTATAAACACACTCAGATAGTCACAACAGGAGTTTCTGCTGAGCATGCAAGGTATCAACAGTTTGCATTTCATCCTGAGCTCTAGTGCTCAGCTTTTGTAAATGGCATAGCTCCACTGAAATCCATAGGCAGATCTCTAATCCTGCCACCTCCAAGAAGTTCAGGATGGTAAGTACTAAAAAGTAGAAAAATAGTTATAGTAAAATAGCTTATCTTTTCACTGGGTGCAGAAGGCAAACACATTATTTATTTGAGAGCAAAATGAGAGAAAGTTAGGAGACTCCTACATAATAAAACTAATGGTTATGTTGATGCCCAGAGAGGTTGTGGACTCCCCATCC
Organism: Atrichornis clamosus; assembly: GCA_013400975.1. NCBI lineage: Eukaryota > Metazoa > Chordata > Aves > Passeriformes > Menuridae > Atrichornis > Atrichornis clamosus. The sequence continues at coordinate 27,838 of WBMZ01014695.1, forward strand.
CTGGAAGTGTTCAAGACCAGGCTGGATGGGGCTCTGAGCAACCTGGTCCAGTGGAGGTGTCCCTATCCATGGCCAAAGGGTTGGAACTGGATGATCCTTAAGGTCCCTTCCAACCCAAACCATTCCATGATTCTGTGTTCATCAGAGTAAGATTGCAAAGATAGTTCATAGTGTCACTCATCACATTTCTTTTTAATATCAGGATCTGGTAACTCATATTTCAGCAAGGAAAAGTCAAGTCAAAGTGCCTTACTCCTTAAAGAGTCACTTGAATCTAAACCAGAATGCAAATGATTACTCTGAAATTTATTGATGTATTTAAAAGGTGTATAAAAAACCTGTAAAATCAATCAGTACAACCTTTTGCAAAATGTGGAAGTTTTTTACCCAGTAATGTTATTGCCTCACAGAAATTGGACTAAGGGGGTAGAAAAGCACCTTCCCTGTGCTATTCTGTACCAAAAAATCAGCACCCAAGTGCTATGGCTGCTAAAAAGTATTCATGGCTTCAAGTTAAGCACCAATTTCCACTAAGAGTTATTTATAGAGGTGTCCATTGATCTCAGGGAGGAATTAGTTTGTTTATAAATTGCTGAATTAGATGTGACCCAGACACAGCAGATGCTCAGTGTGTAGGAGGAATGCCTGCAGCAAACAGAACCAAGGGGTGGTGGGACAGGTTATGACACCTCCTCACTCTCCACCTGCCAAAACACTCACTGAAGTGGAGGTTTGGGGCTGCAGAAAAGAGCAGCCCAGGAAAAAGGTCCTGCAGGAGATGCTTACTGTGTGGAAGAGATTTTTGTTCCAGTTTACCCAGCTGAACAGACTGTTGTTGTACCAATGGAGTGTGCAAACCCAGCCTCTGCTGCTGCAGCCAGGCAAAATTCAGGCCAAATTTGTAACTACTCAGTTGCAATTAGAGTTCTTAATTAGGTGGGCAGCACTGTGTGGCTTGACTGCACAATCATTATGGTCTAATTAAGCAAAATACACAGGTACCAATGGACTTATCTGGACAAATGTGGGCTGCCAGCACCAAAAGAATTTCTTTTTCCTTTTTTTTTCCACGGAGTCCTTGTCGATTACAGGATTTACAATCAGATCTCAAAACCTGTGCTGAAGAACACCCTGAGCAGGTTAAGCCCCAGACCCACGGTGCCTTTTCCTTACTTGGTGGCAAATCCAGTGCTTGTTCCCCAGCTCTGTATGCGTAAGGCGTAGCACATTTAGGTCTTCAACGCTGTTCCAGGCCAAAGTTTCAGCCTCACCCTGAGTAAACAGTGATTTACAAACTGAAATAGAGATCTTTCTGAGGTTTTGCTGGTTTACTTCCTGGAATGTTTATGGAAACACGCATCTTGTCAATATTAAAGGCACAAGTGATGCTAAGACGGGCACATGGTGACGTGTCACAGTGAGGAATCCAAATCTCAGGACTTGCATAGAGAACCAGAGGTCTTTGGTTTTTTCCCTTCTATTTTATCCATGGAAAAACTGCCAGAACTCACTTTAACCTGGAGCTGTTGTCACAAAGAGTTCTTAGGACACCAGGGAAGAACCAGATTGCTAAGAAAAAAAGATGTGGGCAGGGAAAGGTTGTATAGAAGCCTTTTATATATGACATTAATTTGGAAGTGTTGCAACCCATCATGACCACCATTTGTGGAGAGCAAGGAAAGCCAAATGTGGAGTGAAGACAAGCTCCAGTTCTCCATGTGATGAGACATGATCCCACTAAAAAAAAAAAAATTAATAAGCAAATTAATCATGGTAGAGGCAGGTAATCAACTACCTTCCAAAGAAAGTGAATATATAGGAAAGAAGAGCTGAGCAGTTCCAGCTCCTGAAAGGAGCCCTTAGCTGAGATTCCAACATGATGTGTAAGTGTTACGAGCCTGACAACGTCCTTTATGCTACAACTTCTCTGCACAACTCCAGAATTCCCATTGCTACCAGGTATTGCAAACATGGCCACTCAGGAGAGCAGAATGCTGAATGCAAGACAAGCCATTCCTCCCTCTGTGGAGAGACTGAGAGATTTCACGTGTCACTTTTAAGGTAATGAACCTCCATATGCCCTTTATGCTGGGCTATGGCTCCGTGGTGGGACCCGTGTCCCTGATGGAACTACTTTCCCTGAAAAGCAGGGAAATAGAGCTGACAGTGGCTACTGAAGACTTACAAGCAGGTAGCGGGGATAGTCCTCCCTGTGGTGTACATTAAACATTACTGTGCTCAGTGGGTCGAGCTCAATTACCTGCAAATACCATCGTGACGAGTCCGGCGCGTTTGCTGTGGCCATGGCAGCTGCACTGTCCTGTGCGAGGCCTCCACCAGGACAGGGTTCCTCACTAACTCTGGCAATAATGTCCAAGAAGCCTGTTCCAGGAACAGAATTCGACCCACAGCAAACATCCTTGAGTTGTGAAGTAGTGTGAGGTGTTCTTTCTCAGCCTGCCAGCTCTCTCACGTCTCTCTCCTCCTCTTAAAGAGACAAGAATAAAAATGATGGTGAGCTGCTAGAACACACTAATTTTACAGAAAAAGTGCTGGATCCTGTGGTATCCTGGAAGTGTTACATTCCCAAGTTGCAGAGGCAGAGCATGTGGCAGTGGTTAAGTCTCCTCAGAGCTGTTTTTTCAGACTCTCTGCACATGTAAGTACTGCTTATTCCTCATCAATATTTCAAGCTCTTTATGTTTAACACCCCACTACTTTCTCAAAAAAAATCTCAAAAAATAATAATTAAACTCAAGATTTTGTAGAAAGGGACAACTTCTGAAGGAAGTTTATAGAGTGGTAAATTTTCTCTCCTTTATTATACAAATCCCTGGTCCAAACCCCAAAATTATATGTTTTTTGTGGAAATGCTTATTGGTGTTTTCTAAAGCGATGTGTAATGTACTCTAACTGAGATCAAAGCCATGAAGGAAGATGAAGAACACAATGCTGTCTTCCTCCTCTGTATTCTGCAGCATTTGAAAACAGGCAAGGACAGTTGGAATTTCTTTCTTACTTAAATGGCCTTTACCCACAGCTGAAAGGACAGCAGATTCAAATACTCCCAAATAAAGGACGATCATCAATGAGTATTTCACCATTTCAGGAAGAGATGAACAGCCAACAAATGTAACTGATCCTAATTCAGTACTTACCTGTGAATCACTAATCATAGAACACTTGGTAGCTGAAGTTGTCAGACTTGATCCTGAAGTTGTATCTTCCTGTCTTTCGCTGGTACTGGAAAACCAGAAGGGTCACAGCTCCCAGCACAAAACCAAACACAGCAAGGGCAATGAGGATGATGTATCCAATGCCCATCCCAGCCTCCTTCTCTCTCTTCAAATCAGATGCTAAAAAAAACCCAACAAAACCAAAAAAAACCAAAATCAAGAGGTGAAAGAAAAAAGCTTTGAAATTCCTAAATCTTTTACTGGGGAAAGAAATAAGCCTTGCCTACAAATTAGCCAACGTGCTAGTACAGAATTATGATACAGAAGTCTATCAGCCTTCTGGACAGGGTGATTCTCATGGAAAGGATGTGAGGACAGTCCATGTTCTCTTTTCACACACAAGTGTAGAGTCCCTGCAGACATGAGTGTGATTTTCATCTCATTTTAAAATGAGACTTAAAGAATTAGCACTGCTGGCTTTTTGACATGCTGCCTCACTTTCAGAAGGACTTTAGAGGTGAAGCTTTCTCCCATCTGAATCCTGCCTCCATTAATCTGTGATTATGAAAAAGACTTGCTTTGCTTTTATCACATAGGTAACTGTTCTTTAAACACAGAGTATTTAGGGAAGGGTTCTCCACGTGTGCTGGGTCTCCAAGCTCCCAGCTGAGCCAGCAGAGATGTGGTCAGCGGGGGCAGTGAGTGACACTGGCTTGGTCACCGTGGGCTCAGTGCTGCACCTGAGCACGGTCACCCAGTGAACTCTGGAGTCTCTTGGAATAGCACCCAGACACCGAGGGGAAGCAAAGAATGGGACACCCTGAGCCAGGAGCATGAAATGTCCCTCTGTAGGCAAGAGTCAAGTCCCACATTGCCAACTGCCTCCCAAGTCACCGCTGACCACCGACAAAATGTGTTCTGCTTCACTTTTAGCCACTTCCATGTATTTGTTCCAATCTGCAGGCAGCAACCCCTCTCCCTTTAACAACACGCCTCTCTCCATGTTTGTACGTGTTCTTGTAATTCCTTCTTGCAGAGCCTTGATGCGCCTACAAAAACATGTGTTGGTTTCTTTGCTGACATTTTCAGGACAGCACTTGTTTTGCCAGGCACTCATGTGGTACCTGGGTACACAAAGGAAAAACACCACTGCACACACACCTGCAATTAGAGACAGGGTTTGTGGCCAAAGGGCACTGCTGGCAGGCACAGAGGTGTGCAAGAGCAGTGTCCAAGCTACATAACACCCAGGGCATCATTCCAAGACAGGCCACAGCAGTGCTGTGTAATATATTTAGTCTCGTTTCTGAATTTCAGCATAAAAGAAGGGAATAAAGAAGAACATGCACAGTGGAAATGGCAGCCTGTAGCCAGACACAGACAGAACAGGCCCTCCTGAGGACACGGAGCAGTGGCCTTTGCTATGACATGTGGCCTAGTGTTGGCAGAGCAGGTAAAGCTTTTTTCATGTTTCACTGCAGCAGTTACACCTGTTACCACCTGACATCATAATTCATGTTGTCTCCCTCAACACAGCGATGTAGATCATTGTCTAGGTCTGTCCTCACACTTAACATGAGATGTGAGCATCCAAATTGGAAATACAAAATATGGAAAGCTGCATTAATTGCTAAGTTTGTTTTAAAAAAGAATTAATTCAGAAATGAGCACTGAAGGCCTATTCGAATAGACCAATACTTGAATGTAATGGAGGAAAAATACAATCTGCTAAGTCAGAGTCAGTTTTTAGGTCCAAAAGAACATTAAGAGCTGTCTATTCACGGTAGCCACGTGTTAAAACTCTGATATTGGTGTGCCAAAATACTCTCAATGAGTGTTCTATGTTAATGAGTTATGATTGCAAATGGCTGCATGGGGCCAAATGACTGAAAATGTTGAAGACCACAGGTGCCCTTGAAAATACCACTCAGGTTAAATGCAGAAAAGGCAGGTGCATAACAAATTAGACCTTGCTTGTCCATAGTGCTGGTGTTTGCTCTCTTTTAACCTGTGCTGCACCAGACCAACCAAAGGTGCTGTGCATCAGCTGGGCTCTGCCTCTTTCCCTCACTGTAGTAATGAAGCCAGTACCTTCATTGGCTTCATTGGGAGCCAAAGGAAACACATCAATAAAATCTTTTACATCCTCTGGTTTTGGACTTCAGAGCTCAATATAATTGCAGACTAACAGCAGTGTAAACACTTGGAAAACTGATTGCAGTCTGAAAGATTGAAGCTGCTTTCACACTTCACAATTGAAATAATTGTTTGGTTTTGCGGTTGTTGCACTTGCTACCCTGTGCAAACAGCCACACAAAGCACTTTATCCTCCTGTCTGCATTCCCTTGACAACCTGACAGTCACTTCCCCGAGGAGGGCACATGCTTGTCCACGCTGCCACGTGGCTCCATCAGGAATGCCTGCTCCTCAGGAACAGAGAGGGGCAGGAAAACCTTGTATCGCAGGCCTTCAGGTTCCTTTGCCAGTAAAAAATAATCTGGACGGGATAGTTATGTTGTGACCCCCTTTTTGCAAGCATCTGTTCCCAACTCACCAGCTGATTTGCACAGGGGTCCCCAGGGTGTTCTGTGCAGGGCGATGGTTTCTCCGGGCTTCAGGAGCCGAGCCACGGCACGGCATCTCCGCAACAATCCATTCAAACTCCAACCACTCACGTGGGTTACTAATTAAAAATACAAAGCCTTCTGATGAGCTCGTGAAAGCCCAGTGCTATTCTCGCCACTGGGCTTTTGTTTCTTAATGCTGTGCTGTGTTAAACTGAAATTAGCACCAAAAGTAAGTCCAAAAGAAATGGCACCAGGGGAAAAATCAGTATAAAATCTGTAATTAGTCACAGTGCTGCTGTGAACAGACATTTCACACCGACAATCTCTTCATTAACTTTCTGTTTGTTTTAGAGAAACCTTATGGGAGAATCAACACTAATGTCAGGGTTTTGCAAGCGTTTTTACTTGGCTGTTTCTGCCGCCCATGACAGGCACAGCAGATACTGCAACCAGCAGCAGCTTTCAGACCCTGCTGAGCCAGGTGTCATTTTGGAGCTACACACAACTTCGGTGACATGTGAACGTCCGGGAACTACCAGCCTGAAGCAGCCCTGTCCTGTGGAATGTTGGGGATCAGCTGCTGTAGCCCTTGCACAGCACACAGCACACACACGTCCTGCACACCTCCTTTTTCGTTTGCTACCTTTTGGTTTTAAGTTGCAGCCTAAAGGTCTCTGATGGGAACCACAGCCTACTGGGGTTATTCAGAAGGTGCCGTGGCTGTCCTGGAAGTGCACAAAAAGACCTCAGAGAAACTGCAGCATCATACCACAATCAGCAAAATCAGCAGGGTGTCTTACCAGCTTGTCTGCACAAGATTGTCCCAGCAGCGTTACCAGCCTGGCTGCACTGAAAAACCACTACAATGCACTGCCAGCAACAGTGTCTTCAGCTGGGTCAGCCCCCCGAAAAATACCCGTGTAGTTGTTTATGACTTTGGCCTACGCTCAAATAGCCCTCCCAGGTAGGTGGATCCATTAGAGAACACAGGTATGTAGCTGCTCCCTGATGGAAATAACTTTTGGTTCCACAAGGCCGTGGAGCAGCCACGTTCCACCAGACATGTGCATGGTGGTGGCACATCACTCCTCTCCCCATTCAAAGTCATGGGTTTCACTCATTTCTTACTACTTTGCTCCTCAGCCTGTCTACTTTTTTCAGTTCTAAAATTTAGAGCACCTTACTCTCTTCCACAGAGAAAACAAGGAACAAATAGACTGAGTAAGAAGAAATAAGACAAGATCTAAGTTTGCATTTTGTGAGTAAAGAGCTGAACTAAACCTCCCCTGCAGCAAGTCAGTATTCCCTAGAACAGCAGATCAGAGGATCAGAGCCCAGGCATAGGGCACTTTACCAGCCTTCTCACATTATTTACAAACATAGTCTGTTCTTGCTCCAACCTTCCTTGATCTTTGCACCTCCTGCAGCTCTCCCTCCCTTCTTTGTAGAAGCCTTTGGTCATCCTGTGTAGATGTGCCTGGTACTTGTCTTCCCCACATCACAGTTTGGGCTCAATCTAAGATACTGAATGCACCGATTTTTCACAGAGGGTACATTTTGCATAGGAGAAAGAATATTGTATTTTTATATACATATATATATATATATATATATGGGGGTTGCTGAAGCACTGATTTTTAACTCGCTGCAAAAACTGGAGCCACCTTACTCTTGTTAGTCACATTTCCTGTCCCTACCTTTTTTTTTTTTCATTCTTTTTCTTTTAATCTAGAGGAAGCTTTACGCTTTGAGAAAGGAAACAAGTATCTTCTGGTAGTCATTTTTAATCTTTTAGGAAGAGATCATTTGCTCTATAACAGGTTCAAACTGTGTTATTTAGAGCTAAAGGAAAGTGTTAAACAATGGGGGAACACCAAACTGCTAATGAAAACATCCTTGGTAGAAAAAGAGCCAGGAAGGTTGGCAGAGGAAGAGGAGAATTCCCAAGTGTCTGCTATTAAGAAAATAAAAGGCATCAGTAAAACAATCAGTATTTTTTAGTATTTCTATGGTAGCAACACATTTTTAGATAAAGTTGTGTATAACTTACTTGGAAGTAAAAAAAACCCAAAGCAATGCTTTGTAGCACAGACAATTAGAAATTGCAGTTCTTATCAGACCATTGCTTGGTTTATTGCTTTAAAGAGAAATCAGGCTTTAAAAAGCCATAATAAACTCTATTAGAATCACAGCCCTAGAAGCTTAATGCCACTGAACTTCCTTTCCTGGCACCTAAACTCTCAGTTGAAGAAGCACATTTGTAGGGGAAAAGTCAAAAAGGGCAGAAAACCACATCAATTTACTCAGACTTTCCTCCTGACACTGCCACTGTGGGTGCTCCTTTTTAGTGACACGTCCACCTGGGCTGATATTTTTCTAAACAGCCTAATTTCAGTGCCTTATAGACATCCCTAAGCAGAGGTGAAAGGCCCAGTTCTCAGGTTCCCCATCTCTGTGCAAGATCCATGCTTAACTGTGAGGATGAGGAATGGGAAGAAAGGCTGACACTTCCATATGGTTGTGGTCCTTCCCCACTCCTTTCTACTCTCAGCAGAGAATGAAGGAAGCCTCAAGAGCTATTTTAAACCCTGTCTGGAAACATTACTCCTTCCATTCCACTGCAGGACTGCATATGGCACTGAGAAAAATCTATTTTTGGGGGGGCATATGAGAGTAGAACACTTACAGTCCTGCAGGTGCTTCCTGGTGTCTCCATACAAACACGAGTTCTGCAGTGTAAGTAAACCACAGAATTGTTGACAAAGGAAAAAATTTTCATCCTGAACTGCGCTTTGCTTGAATTCCCATTTTCTAGCAGCGTGGTGTACGTGTTTGGGATGGGACAGCTGAAAAGCAAGAGAAAAAATGCACATAGCAGCTAAGGCTCCAGAAGGCAGGCTGTGGTTATAGCACAGAACTTGAGCTCTAAGGCTTTCCTTCCTTTAGGAAGTCACAGCCAGGCCCTTCATGAAGCAACTCAGGGGTGATAAAGGACTGTTTGCTGCTTTATTGTCACCATAACCAAGTAGAAGAGGAGATCTGAGGAGTGGTGGGAGAGTTGGAGAAGAAGGGAAAGAGTAACACAAAGAAGGATTTACTCTTGGCTTCACCAACTACAAACTGAAACATCACATTAAAAGGAATAGGTTTTGTTACTGAGCAAAAGGACTAATCCTGTATTTTAAGGTGGCAGGTGAGCCCAAGGAACATGACACAGGGCGAGATTAGGGATTCAGACAGGAACAAACCCCCTTTTACCAGAGGCTGCTTTAATATCATGTGTGAGGGCTCAAATAACCTATTTCTTCATTGACAAGAGGCACATAAGCTCTTGGTAAAGCTGAAGTCACAGAGAACTCTCTGAACCACAGAGAAAAAACACCCATTTTTCAAATGCTCTTTCACTACTGACTGCCAAAATCACCCTCAAGTGATTTCTTCAGGTCAAAAGTACAACTCCTTGACAAAACTGAAGGGAACACAACCAAACTCAAACAACAGCCACACAGCCCTTTGAAATCTCTTTTCATACCCACTTTTCTTGTTCAAAGAAGGTCTGACCAGTCCAGATGGAAAGAGACCGTGCATAGGAATGATGAGAGCACACGTAAAAGGCATTTAAAATATAACACATTATTAGTTAGCACCCCTGGAAGACCTAAGGTATGGCACGTGGTATTTGCAAGTGGCATTGCTCTAGCTGTTGCTGATAAAAACAAATGAGAGGGGATCCACTGAATTATTGGTTGGGGTTGCCCAGCAGTCAGTGAGAACCACCCTGAGCTTGCTGTCTGCCCTCTGGATCCCCACTTCGATCAGCACGTCCTCACTGGCAGAGATGCTGAAATTTTTGGGGACTGGGGAGTTTTCCATAAACAGCTGCATTTCTGTTCTGAAGGGTCCAGATCCATGCAAATCCTCAAAGATGGTGTAAAGTCTGAAAAATCAATTAGCCTCCTTTAAAGACCACAAATTTGACTCTGTGTTCCTGCAAGATGTGAAATAGTGCCTGTTTGTCCACCTTTTGTGCATTTAAATAGTGAAGAGTTATTTATAGTCCAGAATGTGAGGACACTGCTCAAAAGGAAAGGTGAAAATTCATTGAGTTTTCCGTTGGGAAGGTAGAGAGCATGGAAGCACAAGTGGGACAATCCAAAGGGTGGAATGTCTTGGCCATTCAAACAGGGCAGAGAGAATTACTTGAGTGGAGCAGAAGGGGAACAAGACTATGAACTCTCTGAAAGTTCAAGATAAGGACAATGAAAGCTTAGTGCAGAAGAGAAGAGCCAAAATAAGAGAAGAGGCAAACCTGAACAGAAAGTGAAAGGCATGAGAAAATTACAGAGCTCAGAGAGAAGCAGCCTGACAAAGACTTTGCTGGGGAATAGAAAGGAAAACACGGTGTCTGAAGAGGGCTAGGAAACAGAAAGCTGGTTTGGTGCCAGTAGTTTAAGCATGGAGATGGGCAAGGGACAGAGGTGCATTTGTATGAAGGGAGGACACTCCCCATGAGAGCAAAGCTTGTGCTGCCACATTCACTGTGAGCATGGGCTTGATTTTCTGTGAAGTGTAGGTTTGAGTCTGTCTTGCTTGAAGGTGGGGCCCTACATAACAAAAAAAGTATTTGCATTCCCCATCTTCTGGTTTTCCAAGCTAACCAAATAAGGATTTGTTGGGGGTTAAAAACTGCCATTCTCAGAACCCACGCACCAGTCTGCAGACTCACATCAGGTAAAAAGAGACATGACTGATATATTCCAAAAGCAGGAAAATGCTGGGTTTGCTACATGGGATTGCCCAGGAAGGCAATGAGAAGTCAGGAATCCTGACTCCTGAACCTGCACCAGGGGTCCCAAAGTTTTACTTTCCTCTGTGGTTTAGCCAGGCTTGTTGACTGTTGGACCTACAGACACATTAAATGGAGTAAGAGAGAAGCAAGCGCATGGCAGGGATCTCCCGGGCACAGGACTCCCAGGATGGCAGGCTGCTCCAAGCACTGTCACTGGGTACAGACACAGTCCCTGGGCATTTTTGTGATGCAGCAGCACTCAGCCACACAGCAGCATTTCAGAGCAGAGAGGGTTGTTACTCACCGTTCTGCAGTGTACCCAGAGGAAGTCAAGACATCATTTTGAAACACACGGTGAATGGGACTGGCAGTGTTTAGGTGGTGGATTATTCCCTGAGCAGAAACACCGCTCCGAAGGGTGGTTTTCACTATGGTATTTGTCGTGTTCTGCAACACAGGGGGAAGAAAGCGCAACTTGTGAACATCAGCATTTCTAGGGATATAGCAGAGCTTTCCAGCTTCAGGTGTTTGGGTATTCCCCATCTTCCTGATGGCAAAAATCAAACAGATTAAACCTCTAGTATCTTTGTTGCTGTACAATGAGACAATGAAAACCCACCAGTCTTCCTCCTTTTCCTTCTTGTCATATCATAGAATCATAGAGCTTGGGTTGGAAGGGACCTTAAACATGATTTACTTCCAACCGTCCTGCCATGGGCAAGGACACCTTCCACTAGACCAGGTTGCTCCAAGCCCCATCCAAGCTGACCTTGAACACTTCCAGGGATGGGGTAATGATCACTCCTTAGCAATGATCATTGCTCCAGAAGGGAATTTCTTTACTTAGGCATGGTCTGAGCACAGCTGTTGGTTTGGGATCCAGAGAGCTATCACTCTTTGTCCCCACTACTGGTAGCAATTGAATTATTTGTCAAAATGAGATGAGGAAATTGCTTTTAAGAAAAGACAGCTGCAGAGAGAACCCAGAAGAGGCATGGGAAGTGACTCTCAGTCTGGAGAAGCCCTTGAGTTTTGCTGCCTGACCTCAAAGATTCCCCTTCTCTTTCATGCTTCAGGTAACTTTCCATCACAGGAAGGGGTATTCTTTCCCCAAAGGAATTTCAGCAACTAATAGACTGCACACCTAGCTAAGGGTCTGCCACTGCCCCTCCCCTCACACCTCCCAGAGAAAAAAGTGCTCCAGGGCTTCTTGGCATTCCCTGGCTCAGAGGAATTACGGTCTCCACTCGGGTGCCACAGTCACTCCAGGCCGCCTGCAGCACAACGTGGGTGCCACTGCTGGTGCTCACATTGCAGCCCGGCTGCCCCAGGAACAGGGAACTCTCTGGGACAGACTCCTGCTGTAAAAATCTCTTCTGGATGGCCAGGATGATCCTCTCAATTTCACAACACTCACTGCGTCTGTAATGGAAACCTCCTGGGCGGGTTTGACAGGGGGGACTGGAGCTGCTCGAGGTGAAACATCAGGAGCTGCCATGGGATGCGTGGCGAGGGGAGGCAGCACGGTGCTGGGCACCAGGGTGCCCTCCAGAGCTTTGTGCTCAGCAGGAGAGAAGTCCAGTGAAGCAGGGGAAGAAACATGAGGTGAAGATTGCAAAGATGTCACAGGTAAAACTGTGTTGGGCACGGGTTTCTCACCCGTCACTGTTGCCTTCTGGCTGATGGGAAGTGCTGAAGGGTGCCAAAAATAAAGGTACTGTTGTAATTTACAAGTGCAGATTGGTTTCATAAGGCAAAAGCAAACTCTTAGGAGGAAACTCATGGTTGCTGGCAGGAAACTGGCTTCTTTTGTTTTTTTAAATTGCTCTACTTACTGCCAAAGCCGGGGCTTTTTTAAAGAGGGAGCCCAAGGGACACATAAAGTGCCCATTAGTAAAGCTGAAGTGCTTTATTTCCTGACAGCTGCAATAATTAGTGTGTAACACATGTATTTACAGCTTTTGGAAGATCGGTGCTTGCGTGATACCCCCACTGCAAGTTGCTCAACAAGTTTTTGCAGTAGGAGACTGCACAGTTCTGGCTGGGGATATAAACAGGAGCAGAGTTTGATTTTGTTTTAAAAAAAGGCCTCATTTGTGACCAGGTGCTGCCCAAAAGAGATGATCTTGAGAGCTCTGGAAAACCCATTTTGGGGGCAGTGTGGGACAAACCTCACGTAGCAGCTCCACATTGCACAGATGGCTCCTGAGAGAGAAGAACAAATGTGTCAGGAGCAATCCTTAATGGTTTCAGGAGAAAAGCAAGTGGGGAAAAGGGGAGGCCCAGCTTGAGATCCGTGTGTGTGTAAAACACAGGGCATCCAGCACAGGTCTGGGGTTACCCCGTGGCTCTTTCCTGGTAGAAACACCCTGAGTGTTCATCCACTGCTGACTTAGAGAGAACTAAGATAATAAATTCCATTGGCAGGGAAGCACAAAGGATGTGTCTCATCCCACAAAACTTCTCTTAAATAATTTTAGTGGCTTGAACATACAAATCTATTTCCATCTATTTCCCCAGCAATATATAAAATCTGTACACAGATATAAATCCTTCTGGAACTCCCCAGCTTCCAGAAATGCCCCAAATTAAAAAGTTGCTGATTTGCACAATAGAGGAAGAAAAATAAAAGTCTGAGCTCTTTCAGAGCTGGATTTCCCAAAAGCTTATTATCGTAATAATATCTTAGTTAAACAAAACTGAACAAAGGAAGGTATCCATTGACAAATTGCTGTGACTTCAGTAAAAATGTTCCTTATCACTGTGGTTACGTACCCAAATATAAATTACTGAAGAAGCCTAAGAGATTTTAGAAGCTTTAAGACCCATCATACGTCAGCTAACAAATGGCTTGAGGAAAGAGAGAAGCCAGATGAATCAACTCAAACAAAAAGGTAGTTTGTAATACCAGCATTTCCTCCCTGCTGCCTTACAGAGGTCCAACCACTTCTCAAGTACTTTGTTACCTACCCTGTTATCTCCTCTGCCCCCTCTGCTAATGCTAATGAAAATAGCTAATAATCTTAACAATGCTATCCCATTTTTGTGGCAAACATGAGAAACAGAACTGTAAATAAAACCCTTACAAACATAGCATTAAATATTAATATAGTACATTCTCACTCCTAAAGTGATCAACAGCCCTAGGGGGTGCTTCTAACCCCGGGGGCTTCCTCAGTTTTTCCCCCCACTTCACACTCCTGAGGAGATGCTGAGTAAATGCCCAGCATGAGTGAAGCAGGAGGGTTGTGTGACTGGTCCAGGTTGCAGTCTAGTTGCTTCCTTAAATTTTTACCTGGCCAAAATTTTCATTTTTGAGAGGAAAATCATGCTTTTACTTCCCTTTCTCTTCCCAAAGTCTAAAAACCAGAGGAAATAAGGCCATACTACCACAGGTGAGACTCAGAAAGCAGCACCAACCACCACGGGGACCAGGTATGAGGAGGGCAGGCACTCTACAAAGCACTACTACAAGATAGTTATGATCCTATTAATTACCAGGATATGCAGCTGTCCAGGTTTACATTTGTGAATGTAACAGGCAAAAAACTCCATACAGGACAGAGGATAAACACGTTTCTGAAATAATTTTCCATGAGATTCTAATTGACATCTTATAACAATATTCTTTGGACAAATGCATTCTGTCAAGGATCTGGTATTTGATATTTTTTTCAGAGGTGACTTGTGAAACAGAATTTAGCAGCTCTTAGTCAGGAGACTAATCTTTCTTGTTACTTGTTTAATCACATATAAAGGAAAAGAAGTTGTACAATCAGCCATCGTGCTGATTTTGGGAAAGAGTGGGCTTTCACCTAAACTCCCAACCCACAGGTGTGTGAGGAAAACATGTACCCCCAGTGCAGAAGAATTCACATGTTCATTTATTTCCTGGGATTTCTACCTCATGGAAAAATTATCATCAGTGCAAAAAAGAGTGTAATGTGTTTTTAAATTGTTTTAAACCATGCTGGTTATGGCTGTGTACAGGGACCCATTTCCACTGGTAGCTTATAAACCCCCTCAATTTATGACCACTGTTTCTAACATCTCCTTATCTTCTTCTCTATAAAACTGATTCTAGATACAGAAAAAAACACCAGTTGGTGTTGTCCTTTTGGATCAGCAGTACCTCACTTCCTACATCACCTATGGGTGTTTCCTGGAAAACCTCGTTGGATGGATAAGCAGGAGCAATATAAGAAGAGAGAAAGGCTTTTCATCCATCTGCTTTACAGATACTTTCACCTCAAAAGGTACAGATTAAAAATCGCCTTTATTTATTGGGGCACGAGCTGCTCCTTACCGTGTATGGAGAGGCTGCTCCTGTCAGTGGTGAAGGAGGAGCTGTGTTCCAAGGCATCCCCAAAAGTGGTGATGACATGGTGGAGATCCACATCTTCTGCCACCAGCAAACTGAAACTCACCACTGGGCTCCCATTGTAACACCCATTACCAGCACTTTAATCAGACCAGCATCCATCTGCTGAAGGACCTCAGGGGGCAGAGATTTATGGACCTGGAATAAAAGCAAAATGTATGTGGTGGTGGACAGATGGAGCAATTACATTTTAGGCTGTGTACACTGCCCAGAAGAGGGTGTTGTGCTTCATAGTCGGGAGGGAAGCAGCAGAAAATTGACCTTTTGCTTTAAAGCGTTTTCATTCCACAGCAGCTGAAGGTTGTGGTATGTATTTAACCATGAATATTAAACAAGCCAAGCGATTAAGAGATCTGATCTGTCATTTGGCACAGGACCTTGCCTCTGGTAACACAAAGGGAGGGAGGAGACTGCTGGGAAGCTCCCATGTTCTGCCTCTCAAAATGCCTCTGGGGAGAGGGGACAATCCAGTATGAGGAAGAGCTGGTGGGAGTGAAGATGTTCCTGACACTCCACACTGCATATTTGTCTCAGAGGGCTCAGCCCAGGAATGTTACAACTTAAAGCAGACCACCCTCAAGCCTTTCTTCAAACTGATTTCTCACCAAAGCCAAGCAAAAATCACCTCTTTTAAAACGCCCAGGCCACGTAAAGAAAGCAGGTGTTTCTTTTCATCAGCACAGCCACACAGCTCAACCTCCCATCGAGCTAATAATCAATTTGATTTCAAAATATTTCATGAAAGTCTTCCATGAGGACTGTCGTGTTATTTCTGCAAACTTTGACTGTCATCAGGGTGCACAGCCCCGACTCATGATCCTGCTTTAAAGTCCAAGCCCCAGGCTGGGACATGGCCCTGGACCCAGGGCTCTGCACTGTTTTTAATAGGAGCAGTTACCCTCAAAGCATTGCAGCACCAAGTCACAGCTCAATTTAGGTCAGTCTAGAGAAATCAATAAAATAAATGTTCACAGTCTGTACGCAGCCACCTTGGACTTCACCAGTGGCCCCAGGAAGAAAATGTCACCTTTTTCAAAGCACAGTGAGCCTCAGCCGTGACAGCCCCAGAGCAGGAAGAACCGTTTTCTGTGGGATGGGAAAGCACAGACCTGTGTGAGGGTTTGCATCATCTTGGCTGCCCAGCCTAGCCACTGTCCAGCTCAGACGGAGGCACCAGCCCCTCTCAAAGAGTTAAACAGACTGCAGCTCTTCCCTTTCCGCCCTCCAAGGCTGGATACCTCTGGAGAGCAGCCACTCATGGGAACACCTCCTCCTTCTCCCACAGGAGAGCAGTCCATGGAGCAGGGCACCTGGTCACATGCAGGGGCCCCGGGGAAAAAGTACCACGTGTGTTGGGTTGTTTGTTTGTTTGATTTCTGTCCTCATTCCTATTTTCCCTGCCACAGCAGAACTCAGAGCTTGAAAAGTGTCAGGGCACATCCACCGTATTTGTATTCAGCCACTAGGTGACACTACAAAACCCTTTATCAAAAGGCTTCAGGATTTCCCAACAGGTGCCACACCCTGGGTTATCAAAATAATGCTTGGGAAAAAAAAGGGGGATAAAAAGTGAACTCTTTGGAAAGATATATTCAACATATAGTACCCTTGAGAATGGGGTTTTCTTACAAGACAAATTACCCTCAGGCCTGTCATTGTATCTACAATTTCTGTAGCACACAAAAGAAACCTCAGCAGGGAATGCACTGGCAGTCTGGAAACTGGGAATAAGTTAGCAAAAGGTGCGTTAATTTGAACAGAATACTGCAGGAAACGTGTTTTTTCACTCAGAGATTTAAAAAAGCCCCTCCCCACTGTTTGTGCTTTGGCTGCACCTTTGGGGAGAAGGCGTTAGAGCACATCTGCCCAGCCACCACTGCCAGCAGCTTCCAGCATGTGGATAAACCCAAATTTACAAAAGGGGTGAAATTACACGGGAATAGTGAAACTTCCTTAATCCCTGAACCAACACTCATTCCATATTCAGATGGCTTTAACTGCAATCATTTTGAGTGTATTCAGCTACACAAACAAAGGCTTTGTGCCTTCCAAATGCGGGGGTCGCCCTCACAAGGCATCATTATTTATTAGTTTCACACTTTTTGTCACTCAGCTAAATTTAAGACACCCAAATTCATAACAAGCTTTCCACTTGGGAATTTATTGCACCTCAGTGAATATATTTTCAATTCAAACTTTGTGTTTTTCTGATTCATTTTCTTGAGTACAAGCCAGGATATTCTTCTTGGGCTTTTGTAAAGGAGAAAAAAACCCAATATTTAAATACTCTCTTACTTTTAGCTGTGTTGTTTTTCAGTTGCCTTGCAAGGAGGGTGGTGGAACTGGCCTGGACAATGACAGTGCAAGTGGCCTCATCAAGTTTTTACCTCCTTCTCATCTACACATTATTTGAAGGATGATATTTCTATTGGCAATTTAACCACATGGCACTTAAGTGCTGGGGCTAAAAAACATTATACACTTTAGGATTTATAAACCCTCTGAATTGTAGATGGTGACTCTAAAGAGCTTTAAAAAAAATCTCTGGCAAAGTGTATTTAACTGGAACCTGACAGTGCTTTTAAAAGCTCATAAAACTTTCCTTATTTACTTTAAAGGATTCATTTCTGGTCATCATAACCTGAAAAGAAAACATGCAGATCTTTCTGGTCTCCTAAACTTCATTTTTTTTGGCATCTAGAAATGCAACATTTGTAATATCATTTTGCCATATACAGCAGCTGTGAAATTACAGCCCACAGGCAGTGGCTCAGAGGTGGAAGGAATCAACACTAACACATCTCTCCAGCTGATCCTGGAAAAATGATTTAGTTCCTTAAAATCACAAACGATGATTTTCAGCCTGAAAATTTGAGAATCAGGTAAAACTGACACAAAACTTAATTTTGTTCCTCCGTGCAAGCATTTAACAATTTTTCCCAAATACATTTGTACCCGTGATTTTCTGGATTAAGGTATCTGACTGAATGAAGGCAATATATTAATTTCAGTCCCTTTCAATCCTGCGCTATTCTGAAACAGCCTCGGGCAGAGCGTGGTGCTGAATGAGAGCGAGGTCCGTGGAGAATTGCTCCCTTTTCACTTTGCTAATCACGTCGCTCTCGTTTTGTCGCAGTTTTTCTGACGTGACAGCTCGGGGCCTAAACAGCTCCAGGAAAGCTGTGCTCTGCTCACACACCCAGAAAGGTGCAAACCCGTCAGGACCAGCGGGAAACTGATTTGACGTCCAAGGAGGCATCATGCACGGGTAAATGGATCACCCTCTTCCCTGCCTGCAGTTGTCTCTGACCCCACACTGGCCTGGCCGGTGCCCCGTGCCCCTGTGACAGCTGTATTTCAGTGACACGTTGTGGCTCTGTCCCCAGGAAGTCTGGGGAGGCCTCTGCAGGATTTGAAAATTCATGAAATTCATAAAATTTATCCTCACAGTTATCAAGGCCTCTAAAAACACGGAGAGTGAAGGGGAGATAAGGAAGGCAATAAAGCAGCCCAGTATAACCAGAGGTTTTCCTGGTTTGAGTGAGCACCAGCAGGAACAAACTTGTGATAAATTCACTACAAAATTAGACACTGTCAAAGGCAATGCCTGAGAGTCCTGAGAGGGTTAAAGGCACAGAGGATATCAGGTTGTGCTTTGATATCCTGCACTCTAATTTGAAGCGAGGGCAGAGGTGACTAGTCAAGAAACCACTCCCTTTCCAGATACGGGGCTGCAAAACCAGGATGATTATAGGAACTGCCAGCCTTGAGGTACTGCTACAAAGGGTAATAACAACCACAGAGTTCATTCATAAAGTGCTGTTCAGGGCAAGGGTATCAGAGCACTTTGCGAGTTCCATTAACTTTCCACCACACCCCTGGAGGAAATCGACAATCCACTATAACCAGGTATGAGAAGCAGAGGGCACGAAGGCACCAGAAATCCTGACTTCCCTCTCAAACACAGCTGCACACTCATCCTGCAGCCTCAGACATTCGGGGGAACCCAGACCTTACTGGAGTGTTGAGGGACACATGTGAGACATACAATCTTCATGGGAAAAAGACCATACAGGTGGTTTTGTTGAGACAGACAACAGGACACAGCCTTCTGCACCACTTGCTTCATCAACAAAGAGCTGCGCAAAGGTTTGATATTCCTCACTGCTGGTATTGCTAAAGCCTGGAGAGTATTTCATGTTTGTTATGCTAACCATGCCACTGAGCTTCTGGACAGCTGCAAAGGAAGGAAAAAGACAATTTATATACGTGTTTTATGGATTGTAGTCCATGGACAGGTGTGTGGCAGTGTCCAACCTTCCTGGCCACATGGGGTATGCATCAACTCACAGCAGCAGAAGGCCAGCCCTCTGAAATGTAGCCAAGCCCCCAAAAGTCTAAAAATAAGTCATCCAGCACCTTAGCCTGCCCTGTCTGAGCCCCAGATGATTCTCAAGAAGGGCACTGACCTCCTGTAGGTCTTGTATCTGCCAGCTCTGCCTTAAATGCTCTGGGATGTCTGAAATGTAGCCCTATTCAGGCTCTGGAATTGCTCTCCCAGGCTCAGCTGGATGTTCCACTCATCCTTCCAGAGGGAAACCATTGCAGCTCCAAGCCCTCCCTGCATCCCGAGAGGAAGGCTGGACAGCTGCCTGAGCTTAGACACCTACACTTTGGACAGCTGTGGTGGGATAAGATGAATCCCAACAGGGTGAACGCTTCCCACCCGAATTCCCATCTGCTGAGTGACTTTAAGGCAGACTCACACATTTTAGTTTATGTCCTGGTATCTCTGTGTTTCCCAGTATCTCTGGCTTTGGCATTGTTACCATGGCCACTGAAGGTGATCCGAGACCAGAGAAAGGGCTTCTCAAGACACGGTTTGTGCCCCTGGCACACATTTAGTGGCTTGCCAGGGAAGCTGACTGCAATCACCCAATGCTGTGACCACTGCCAGCAAATTGCCTTCACTCTGCCTCCAGCTCCTAACAAATCATCACTCCTGGCACAGCCAGACCTAATGTTTCAACGGTTTATTTGAATGTAGGATAGTCTTCACCAAAAACTTCAAGAACTCCATCATCTGGCTGAGGATTTGGTTTAAAATTGTTCGTGAATCAAGTTACCAGTCTTTGTTCTCTGGTGTAGCAACCTGCTTTCCTCCCCACACACACCTGTCTGCATTTCTACTGGATATCAGGCACCAGGTTCCAACTCTGACACTGTCAAGACTCCTACACTCAGTTTTAATCTCCCATTTTAGCTGTTTTCTTTGAAGCAGCAGGAATTGTAACGCAGGGCTCTGCATAAACTCTGTGCAACGCTTTACATCAAGTTCTAGTCACATTGAGAAAATAATGATTTGACCTGGGGCAGGTACTGGAGGAAAAGAACTAGTAATCAGGTCAAGCTTTACAGGGGAGGGGAGAAATGCCTGTTTGAAGTAAGCCACTGAAGTAGGGTTCCTTTATCCCAGCATACTTCTGATCCTGAAGAAACCCACACCACCACCAGCCAGATCAAAGGATTTGGGCTTGGCTTTTGCTATGGCTTGTCTTGTCATGTGAACACAGGTATTTAGGGGGTAAAGCACATTCAGTTGTATCAGGTGAGAGGGGAAAATGTTCTAAGCAATTCTCAAAAAAAAAAAGGGGAAAAAAATCCCAGTATTAAAAGATCAGACTATGAAGAGTTGGCTGAGGTTGAGGCTCCAGGTCAGAGATGATGCCACAAGGAGGAGCTACATATGAAATTTCACCAAATATTGTGTTTTGCCCTCTGAATTTCCTGCCCCAGGCTAGGGAGATGCCACTGTGATGGCTCTTGCCCTTGTTCCTCAGGCATAATCCCTTCACAAGCTTCTTTCCCAGCAAAAACACTTGGCTGAATATTTGATGCATCAGGAATGTAAAACAAGTTTTTATAAATGGAATTTTTTTTTGTGTAGAATTGTTCAATTTCTTTTCTAGATGGAAATAAAAAACTTTTATGGGTTTTTTTGTTGGTTAAAATTAGCTCATTTTATACTTTGAAAAAAAAAAAAGAAATTTTTGTTTCATTTAAAGTAAACAAACACATTATTTTTACTCTTCCTTGCATTGCGAGGGAAGGGGGAAGAAAAAGCAAAGCTGTAAATGGAGCTGTTCAGCTCGGGTTACCGTGCTGTTCAGTCCAAAGTTGTTTCCTCTATAAATCAGTTATTTTCCCATCTCTGTCCCCAGGTCTCATCCATGCCAGGCAGAGCCAAGGACACACCGTGAGGAGGAGAGAAGACAAAAGCTGAACAGGGCATTGGCATAGCTGCCCAAGGCAGGGCAGGGTGGCAGGAGGGAACAGCTGGGGAGCAGGGCTGGGGGACAAGAGAGGCTGGAGAAGCAGCAGAATTGGCCTCACGTGGCCGAAAAAGTGATTTTTCAGGGAGAAAGGAATGAGGGAGAATCAGAAGTGGGGCTGGATGAGTGGAGACCACCAGGAACAGGAGATCATAGGGAAGGGGATGAGAAAAGAGCAGAGGGGAGTGGGGCTTGGGATCAGAGAGGTGTGGAGGGCATGTGAGACAGAATAAAGACAAGCAGAAACAAAACTGTAATAGATAAACTGAATAGTACACCACAGGAAAAAAATACATTTAGGGATGGGCAGAGACAGCAGCATTCCTATCTCAAATAAAACTGTAATTCTAAGACCAAATCTGACTCTAACTTTGAAATATGATTCAGCTCCAATCAACAGAAAAATCCCCTAATTAGCTGCAACACATCTGCCCAAACCCAAACAGATTAAGCCCTCTCCAGCCTTGTTGCTCTCAATTACAGCTCCTGAAAAAGTGTCTCACAGGTTTCCAGGCAGCTCCTGCCTCACAGGGGATTTGTGGAGGACTCTGACTAATCATCCTTTGCTGAGAGGAATGGGAAGGCAGGTCCTTTTCCTCCCTGGCTCCCTAAATTAACTCTACAGGCATCTGCTGCTGCAGTGCCCTGGTGCCAGATGTTGCAGGATGTGTGGCAAAAGGACAAGCAGCAAATGTTGTGATGAGCCACGCTCAGTGCACTCTTTTATGTGCTTTCTCCTCTTTGAGATGAAGAGATGTCTCATCGATAAAACCAACAGCCAGATTTCCAGGAAGAGGATTCATTCTCACAAGCTGATTTAGAGGAAAAAAAAAAAGCCAATTCCAGCAAGAAAATTGGACATAAATTTCAGACACCAAGAAAATAATTTGGAAAAAATAGTTTTAGATGCCTTTTTCCTGACTCTGAGTGAGGCTTTGCTTCTCCTCCAGCCGAATTCCCACGCGTGCAGATCCCACGGGATGCACACTCACTGTGGTCTGGGCTGGGAGCTGGAGAGGTGCCTGGCAGAGCTGGGGAACCCGGAGCTCCAGTGAATTTCTCAGACCAAGAGCCGTTCTCTCTTCCCACCTGTACACCTGCTCTGAGAGTGGCGTTGAGGCTGGGAATGCCAGCATTCCCTGTGGCCAGCAGAGCTGTACCAGGGCCACCTGGAGAGCTGGCTTGGGGCACAGCAGAGGCTGCGTGAGTTCTGGTCGTAGCAGAGGCTGTTTGATTTGGAAACAGCCAAATTGAACCGAGTTCCTCCTGCCTGGCTGCGCCCATGGGTGTGTTTGGGAGAGCAGAGCTTTGCTGTGATGGACTTGTGGCTTCCCGACGCTCTGTGCCCATGGCCGGTGCCCCGCTGGGTGTGATCCCTGTGGCCATGAGGTTGTTGTCCTTGCTAAAACCCATCTGTGGGGCCAGGCTTTTTTCCCAAGGGGCTGGAGGAGCACTGGTGGGGCTGTGGGACACTGGTTTGTCACCCAGGGGCAGTGCAGCAGGGAGGAGTGGGGCAGTGCTGGACCCGGAGCCTGCAGCAGCCGCTGTCGCGGTGGTGGCAGAGGGAGCAGGGCCTGCAGGGCTTTCCTCTCCAGGAGCAAACTCTGTGCTGTGTCTGATTTCAGGAGCCATCCTTTCAGCAAGAGGGTCCACAGCCTCACCTGCAACACAGCAAACACTCATTGAAATGGGGCCTCAAGCTGGGTGAGGAGGCACAAGGGCCTGACCTGAACGTGGTACCGAGGCCACTCAACCACCCATAAGAGCCTTACAGAAAAAGGTCTTGGATGTTCATGAACACATTGTAGAATATGTGATCTTTGCGGGGTTGAATTTGGTTTGTGCCTACGCAAAGAAGCAGATTTGATTCCTGGGTCTCCTGTTCTGGTTGGCAAGGCCATGGATCATCCCAGTGGGAGGAGATTAGCCACAGACATACCAAAAGAGGAAAAAGTACTCCTTGGCAGTTATTAGTTATTATTATCAAGGAGGACCTCAGAGAGATTTTATCTGAAGAAATAGATAACGCTCAGAGACAGATCATATATACTCCTTCAGCCACAGACTGCAGAGATGCAATTATATGAACAGATGCAATAAAAGCAGAGACAAAAACCACAACTTATTCCAGTGTTTCACGGCAAAGAAAAACAACATGTCAGTCTTTTTCTCACCTTCACAGTTTCTTCCAGGTCGGGATGGATTGGTATCCATAGTTGTCTTGCATCTGCACATGTAGGAGCCCATCAAATTGACACACTCTGCAAACACAGAGCAGTCATTCTCAGCTTGGGAAGAACATTCATCCCAGTCTGTGGGACCAAAACAAGAACATGGGTCAGAGAGCCTTCCTTTTGGCTGCAATAAGCTAGAAATAATCATTAAGTAGTCCTTTTAAAATTTATTGTGGTCTTCCTTTTTCATCATTTACCTGTCAGCCAAGCTCTGAGTGATGCAGAATACCATCTGTTTTGTTATTCTCTTGTTCCTGTACTCTGAAAAGTATTTTCTCTGAGCAAAGACTTTTTTAATAATTGTTTTTAGAAGTAATTGCATTTGAAGTGAAAAAAATGCTGTAGGTTTGTGCTGTAACTACATCAAAAGCACACACTATACCAAGTTCTGTGTACAGTACCTCCAGACACATCAGGTAATTAATAGATCTGTTGCCACTAGCTACCAGTAGATAGAACATTAAATAGGACTTAATCCAAATAATCTTCTGCTTCAAATGAAAAGTAAATGCAAGTAAGTCCCATGGGAAGCACTCTTCTGTTCTTAACAGAGGAAGTCCTAAGGGCAAAATCTCTTTTTATACAAGATTTCTTCTCAAAAGTAATACTGTAATACTGTGACCCTCTTTCTGGTAAGCTCAGAAAAGACATCCTGATTCATCAATACATGAAGATGCTCTAAGGGTGTTCCTCATGTCTGATTTCAGCTGCTCTGAATCAGTTAGAGATGCTTCTTTCATGCAGCTATAGACCTATTTTATTGCTGAGTCTCTTCTCACTTGAGGGATTTATATCTGGAATCCTTTACTGCCATTCACACCCTGTTCCAGCAAATCTGCAAAGGCTGAGTTAGTCCTTTGGACATGAACAATGACAGTGAATCCCGGGTGAGCCCTCCCAGTGTGACTCGCTTGCTCACTCACCTTCTCTGCCTCAGGGCCCTGAGAGAGGGAGAGCAGCAAACTCTGTGTCTTGGGACAAGTAATTCTGATCAGAGAGTAGAAAATGGTTTTGGACAACACATTAACATAAGAGCCTTTTCTGCAAACATGCAGATATTAATGTCTGTGGTTATTTCTCCGAAACAAAGGAATGCCCCATTCCTTGTGCATGGGGCACATGCACTCATCTTTCTGCTTGCTTTTCCTTCCTTCCAGCTAATATTTCAATTCTTTCTCCTTTCTTTGTGATTAGGTAATTGTTGTGTCCATGATAGCCTACATTAGACAATTTCATGTGCTTGTGACCTGCATCTGCCTATTAAGTTCCAGCCTAAGCCACTTAGAGGGAATGCAGAAGTGTGCAGGATTGACTAAACACCAGAGATGAAATCTCATTAATTCCTTTCTGTGCTATGAAGTAATTGTGACTCTTGATGGCTTCAAACACCATCTGAGAGATGCTCCCGTGCTAATTGCCAAATCACTTGCATTCCCTGGCTCCATTGTCTCTGAGGGTTTCTATTCTCCTCACTTAGCACGGCTTTTAAAGCAAATTCCTTCACCTCTGATGGCCACATTCAATCATGCATCGGGCAAAAAACACTTCTGTTCTCTTCTCAGTGCTCACTGGCACTGACTGGTGCATCACTTGTGAACGTCCACACACACGCACTGCACTTTCTTCCTCTGTAACTATCAGATCTCAGCCAAGGTGTGCTCTGGGCTCTCTGTCCACATGCTTGGCGTCTCTCTGGCCCTTCACATTTGGCACTTCCCCGCACACACATCTCAACCAACGGTCCTACTCCGAAAATTATTTAAAAACCACCTTTGTGTTCACTCCATTATACCTGTAAGAGGTGCTGGCAATGGGTAAAAATCCGTGAAATCCCGTGCCTAATGATGTTGCAGATGCTAAAGGTTTGACTGATCTCACAGGGGAGATTTCGTGAAGGAGAAACCCAAAGAAATTACTCTGTATTCAGAGAGTCCTGGAGCTGAAACCAGGTGTTGGCTAAGAGATTATTCGTGGGAGGTGATGCCTTCTCCAGGAATTGGGTCCTGGCTGGTACTGAGGACGTGATATTGTGCTAGAAGGATCTTGGGCCTGACTCAGCACACATCCCTTTCTCTTTCATTACCATGCCTCACACAACAGATTTTATTGTTCTATTCATCATGGCAATAAACTTAATAATTTATGAACCTTCGAAGAGATTTGGTCCACTCCCTTCAGCTGTGCTGTCCCTTCTGACTTCCCATCCCTGTTTTTCACAGTTGAATTGACTGTCACTAAACCAAGCACAAAGCCTGGTGCTGGCCAGGCTCCAGGGAGGATCCAGGGGACAGGATCTGTGTGGGTTTACTGCCAAAGGTCATCTCCTGGGGCTCTCAGGGACCAGGAAGCAAAACACCTCACTATACAAATCCTACCTTCATGTGTTTCGCTCCTTATTTTCCACTTTTGACTTAGGAAACTCATGTCAAACGCTCCTTTGGGCAGAGCTAAGAAATAATCCCTTTTTCTCAGCCCCTAAGGAGGAGTGGAGGTGTTGGCTGTGCTCCTGGATAAGATTGGTGCTACTGGAAGCCACCTGGCTTTCTGCAGCTAAAGTGACAGTCCAGAGCTATCACCTTCTTCCTCCTCAGTCTTTCATCCCAGGATCAATAACATTTATAAAGTATTTTGGCACACATCAGCATCTTGCAACTCAGTATCTGCTGCCACTGTGATATTTGTAGGCTTTCAGTGCAATTTGTCTCTGTTTTTTCCCTGTCCTGTTCTCCTTAACCTCCATATGCTCTGCAGCTCCCAAGGGAGTTTTCCTGCTCACAGTAAATAAGCTTTTAAGGGCTCAATACATGGAGAGAGAAGAATAACCCATTCTGTTGGCTTTGGCAACTTTCTGAACTCTGCTGTCTCTGCCAGCTGGGAAACCTGAGGACAGAGCTTAATCCTTTGAAGATAAAAATGGTGATTAGTGAAGATCAAACAAAGGCCTAGTTTAACATAAATTCCATGAGTGTTTCTTTAGTGCTACTCCCTGTAAGGACATTTGGGAATTTCTCTGGCTGGGTTTCTAGAGTGAAGATGTTAGATTTCTTTTCTTAAACCTTGTCCCACAGTCCCACAGTCTTGAAGTACAACGTTGTCTAGAGGGCATGTATATCTAAAGGCTACAAATATTCCACAGTAATCCTATCTGCAATTCAGCACGAGGAAGATAGGGCAAACTTCCAGCTGGTGACAGAGGAGAAAGAGGAAAATTAATGGGGAAACCAAGGGTTCCACTCCTTAAACACAGCAGAGGGAAGCAGTGCCTGCAGGTACCTGGGGACAGCCAATGCTCCTGTTTCTGGCCCCTCTGTGCTTATGGATAAAGCCCATGGAGGAGTTTTCACAGCATGGTTTTCCCTTCAACAAACCACATCCTTTTTTTCTTTATAGGTACATTTTGTGAGGAATACTGGTGATAGTGCACATGATCAAAATACAAGCTCTGCTTTCTTATTTGAAAAAATAATAATAAAAATTACCTTCTACTGCAGTGTTCTGCTGATCCACCACAAGCACGGAGCCATTGTGCAGGTAGGAAAGCACTGGGGCAAATGTGGAGGCAGTCACTGGAAATTCGGGATCCTGCAGAGTGATTCTGAGCCTCACAATGATGCTTCCTGCTTCCAGGGATTCAGCCTGCACTTTCAGCTTCCCAGCTTTGTACAAAGCAGAAATGTTGGGTGGAAATGAATTTTCAAGCTGAGCAAAGGGAGAGAAGCATCAACAATTAGGAGGCCAACAGGAATAACTCCTTTTAAAACTGAAAATGGCAGTACCTTTTTAAGATTTATTAAGCACAACACAGAAAATGTTGTAAAAAGAAAAGTTCCAAGAAATCTTACTTTTCAGAGATTATTGAGGCACAAAGTAATGTGAGTCTCCTTGGTGCAACCTCGCCAAGAAGGACTTGAGGGTGCTGGTGGATGAGAGGCTGGACATGCCCCAGCCATGTGTGCTGGGACCAGAACTCCCCCTGTGCTGGGCTGATCCCCCAGTGTGGGCAGCAGGGGAGGGGGGGATTCTGCCCCTCTGCCCCACTCAGGTGAGACCCCACCTGCAGAGCTGCTCCAGCCCTGGGGCACAGCACAGGAAGGACATGAAGCTGTTGGGGCAAGGCCAAGATGATCAGAGGGATGGAGCACCTCTGCTATGAGGAAAGGTTGAGAGAACTGGGATTGTTCAACCTGGAAAAGAGAAGCTTTGGGGCCACCAAATTGCAGCCTTCCAGCACCTGAGGAAACTTACAGGAAAGATGGGGCAAGACTATTTACAAGAGCATGTAGTGACAGGAACAGGGGTAACAGCTTCAAATTGAAAGAGAGTAGGTTTAGCTTAGATATTAGGAAGAAATTCTTTCCTGTGAGGTGGTGAGGCCCTGGCACAGGGTGCCCAGAGAAGCTGTGGCTGCCCCATCCCTGGAAGCGTCCAAGGCCAGGCTGGATGAGGCTCTGAGCAATCTGGTCTAGTGGAAGGTGTCCCTGCCCATGGCAGGGGATTGGAATGAAACGATCTTCAAGGTTCAAACCATTTTGTGATTCTATGATACCATTGAGAATGATACCATTTGACCACTAGTCTTACAAATCAAATTCCATTTTGGCTCAAGGGAGCAGAATTCATCCTGGCCCTGTTTGCCTGCAGCAGAGCCTTGATGTCATCTCTGTATGTCACATGACATTTTGTCCCAAGCCTCCTGTAAACTCACCTGACTCTGGAACTTGGTCATCTCCACTGTGGCTACAGCAGACTCTGGCTGATTTTGGCTACTACCAGGAGTCTCCCAGGCAGAGTCTGACACTTCACCCAGGGGTCAGTCCCAACAGGCAACTGGGATGTGACCACCATACTTTGGGAGACCCAGCTGCACGGACGCAGGCTGCTTTGTGCCAGTTCAGGTAAAGTGCCAGAGAATGGTCCAGAAAATGTTTACTTTGCCAGTTTAGACATGGCTGTAGTTCCCAGGGAGTATTTGAAACTCACCAGTTCAAGTTCAGCCTGCAGCCGAGTCCAATAATAAAGAAATCTCAGGATGAGAGACAAGAAAAATGGGGGTGGACGACTTAAAAAAAATGTGTTTGAGACAGCCCAGCTTCAAGGCAGTATCACAATTACATCATGGTTAATTACCAAACCAGTGAGCAGTCCCTTCAGTTGAACAAATGGCATTACTCTGAACATTAAAGCAGGCACACTGCTGTCAACATTTGAGCTGTGCAGGAGCTGGCAATTTTACCTTACATCTCCAGAAGGCAGCTCCTTGCTTGAGCCTTTTGTTCCTGCATACACCTCAAAGCATGCCTTTGAGCAGGAATTGCAGAGCCATAAATCAGCACAGCTTTGTTCCCATTCAGTCAGAGCTTGCTAAAAAACATTCCTACAAACAAGGTTCTTTAACTGGTCCAAACTCACATCAGGGTGGGGAGGCAAGAAAATGAGGAGAGCGGTGAGAGGGAGATGTTGTGTTCCCAAACACCCAAGGAGGCAGAAACAACACAGATGGGAAAGGCTCCTTTTTCTTCCCAACCCGTTGAAGCCAATTAGGCCTGCATTAGTCTCAGA
The DNA here is from genome assembly GCA_013400975.1 of Atrichornis clamosus. Taxonomy (NCBI): domain Eukaryota; kingdom Metazoa; phylum Chordata; class Aves; order Passeriformes; family Menuridae; genus Atrichornis; species Atrichornis clamosus. Next base: position 56,876 of record WBMZ01014695.1, read on the forward strand.
GAAGATTCAGTCACCAAAATCCTCCTACACAGCAAAAGTGACCAATTTGCAACTGTGGGAAATAAAGCCATGTCAGGATGTTCATCTCGCAATTTCTCGTGAGCAAACGCCTCTTCTCTGCTGCCTTTGAACGCAAAGCTCCATTATTGTTTGGGGGTTTTCTCTTGGATTTCAATTCACATATGTTTATGAACCACCCTTTGTTTTGGGGAAGCCTCATTTTGGATGGACATCCCAATTCCTGTGTATGGACCCTGCTCAGTGCAGTAAAGCTGCAGGAGATTGTTCCATCTGAAACTGCCCCCTCTTTTGGGAAGCTGGGAGCTGGGAGTAGACTTCATGACTCGTTTTTTTATGGCTGGTGACACCTGACTGTGGGCAGTGGCTACAGGTGTGGGGCTGGAGAAGAAAGCCTGATCCATACACTTTTCCTAAAAGAAGGAAGAGCTTTGAGAGCAGTCAGATGTTAATTTAGAAGACTGTCCTGAAATGAATGCCAGGAATGCCATTTCAATAATCCATTAAAAAGCCTCAAGTTAATTTACTGTGAGTTTATTGCCAAATTAAAGATCCAAGGAAATGAGGAAATTCCTTAACTCTTCTGTAGGCGAAAATTCTCACTGGCTCCACTGCTAACAAGGCCAAGGGCTTGATCTGTCTAGTCAGTTGAATTTTGCTTTAATTATAAAGAAAGGTCACAGGAAACAGTATGATGATTTTGAAGGAATATTTTATCCATGCAAAAAATCCCCTATTAGATTAAATAAATTATAAATTGAAAAAATATACATATAGCACCCAGAGATGTTTTAATTTTACCTCTGTAAGCAACAGTCTTGAAAATTCCTCATATGCTGAGCTGCTGGAATTGTGGAAATCATCGGTGAAGTTGTAGTTGAGAATCCTCATTGTAACATCAAATATCTTGGCCTCTGCAGAACGCAACATTAAAACACACTGACATAGCAGGAGAGGGGAGGATTCAGTCAAAACTGATGTACCTGGACCAAAATCTCAGATGATGGAAGGAGAAGGGAGGACAAGATTGGGAGATTTTCTGTATTAAATGAAGAAAATAAAGCCAATAGGCTGCTGCAAGCTTCCTATACACTAAGAAGATGCTCTTACATCAGAGATATTTAGGTGCCTAATTGCAGCTGCACGGGTCTGGGTGTACACACACCTTTATGAGTGGGTGTACCCATACCTGGGCCTGACCCTCCACAAATCCTGCCTTGAAGTGACACCCAGGGCTGAATTGCCAGCAGGCTCGTCTCCGGCCCAGCAGTCACAATATTTTTAAATTTATTTTCCCGATCTTGGTAGTGGGGATAGTAAATATAATCTTAAACTGAAAATACACCACAAAGCAGTGCATGCCCCTTCTCTGTGTGCTGAGCCCTGACAGATCCTGTCCAAAGCACAGGAGCCAAAACCAAGAGCCAGGGAATCTCCGACTGCTTTAGCCTGCATAAACACTCTGAGGCTGTTACTCACTGCACTGATCTCTGGAAAACCTTCCTTTTTCTCAAGGGCTTCAACTTCATACTCTGAAGCTCAGCCCTCTGTTTTCATAACCACTAGACCTCCTACTTTCCCTCTGCAAAGGGAGCAATTTCCTTCTGACCCAAACTGGAGTCATCCCTCCTCTGACCAAAGGGAAGGCTCTTACGGATAAACATGAACAGCAGCATTCTCACTGTGGTCAGTAATAAATGGTTCACTGCCTGCTTTTAGAAAAAAAAATAAAAGGGGGAGAGATTTATTTTCTTATTTGCATGAAGACTTAGGAAATAATTTAAGACTAGAGGAAATGCAAAATTATGTTTGATCAACACACTAGAGCCTCAGGAATCTGCCACCACCAGTTAATTGGACAAAGCTGGTCAGGTAGTCTGCAACTTTCTTACTCAGCCCTTGTAATTCCCTTTAATCCTTTATTCAGCAGAATCTGCCCTTCCTCTGGGCACTCCTGTTAGCTCAGCTGAGCCCTTGACAAACCAGCTGACTGGATTTCCCACTGGCCACAGCCATCAACCAGGAAAAACTGGGGCCTGATGGGAGACGAGTGGCAGCAGAATGCAGTGCCAGGCACCAAAGAAATAAATTTTAAAAAAGAATTCTAATTTAGCCTGATATCTGTAATAGTCTAAGTCAGCTCCAGCACTGCTTTATCAACTGAGGCCAGAGCTCAGCTGCCTGATATTCTGGGTTGGATAAATGCCGGGGTAGATGAGTTAAAAAGGGCTGAAGGAGGTGGGAAATGTTGCTCAGTGAGGACCAAAGGGTCATTGCTGAACTGCAAGTGGGTGAGGGTGGAGAGGGGAGAAGGGAGGAGAGAGAGAGATAGCATATATAAATATTTTAAGGTGTCTCTTTACCTGTTTTAACATTTTGCCGGGAGATGACGGTTTTTCCACAAGTTTCATTGCTGACCTCTACTGAATACATCACACCTGCTTCCAGTTGAGACACATCCATTCCCATTTGCTCTGTCTTCAGGTTTTGCACTTCAGGTTCATTGCCCTTGAGCACTCGGACTTGGAAGGTGTGGTCCAGAGTGGAAATGACCAGCCAGGACATTTCAAAACTGCCGCTGGTAACGCTGAGGATTCGGTGGTTGGTGACTGCAGGGGGATCTACTGCAGTCCCAGGAAGAGTCACCACAGAAAAAGCAACATTTCACCTTTAAACACTGTGCTGCTCTAAATCCACTACAGACAAGCACCTTGACAATCAATAGGGTAAGGCCACCTTTACATCAGGACAGGATCTGCCCCTCTCACACTGCCAGGTCCCCTCATCCATAAGCCATCCCACTCGAGTGACTGATTTAGTGCTTAATCTTATTTCCTTTTACTGTGTGCATTTCTGTTGAATCACAGAATCACAGAATGGTTTGGGCTGAAAAGGACCTTAAAGATCAACCAGTTCCACCTCTCTGCCATGGGCAGGGACACCTTCCACTAGATCAGGTTTCCCAGAGCCCCATCCAACCTGGCCTTGAACAATTCCTGGGATGGGACAGCCACAATTCCTCTGGACAACTTAATCTTCACGAAATCTTTAGTCACACAAATAATCAGCCAGTGAGCTACAGGTGCAAGCAACAGGAATAAGTTTGGAAAAGTGACTCTGTGTACTCTACATATGTTGACACGTGCTTTGTCTCCTGTCACTTTAATCATCAAAATGCACCCGTTCAGGCAAAGGTTGCCTGGATTTATGTCTGGAAAAGCCCCACAGACCCAGCTTACAGAGTGGTGTTGAGCATTTCACCTGTAATTCCACTCTAGTCCAGTGCAATCGTTGTCATGTGAATGAGAAAAGACAGGGCCCTTCAGAGATGATTCCTCTCCTGGAAGGAGGAGGTGTGTGAAGTGGGCAGGATGAATTGCCCTGCAGCACAGCCAGGCTGTCTCCACTAACCAGAGAGAGACAGCCCAGACCAGACACCTCTCCTGCAGAGAGCTGGGGTCAGGTGAGACGAGCATCACACCCCGTGCTCACCCAGAGAGCACGGCATGCTGCTGACACAACTTCACTTCTTTCATGCTTGGTGAGACTAAGAATTAAAGTTTGTTTTCATAAATTGCTTCAATAGAGCACAATTGTTCCCAGGACTCTGAGCCAGGTGGCTGCCAAACCCTAAAGCCATTCCCCACTGTATTAGAGGGGTCTCAGTTTAATTCCTCTGGCTTCAGCTTGGATCAGAAGTTGTGGATGAAGATCAAGAGTATCCAGCCTATCTGTCTGAACTTTCAAAGAACTACTTAAAGCTATTTCCTCCCACAAGAACAGGGTGTTGTTAAAAGGGTTGTGACAACTCTTGCCTGAAAGGGATCGCCCATATAAAGACAAACCTACTGGGGTCTGATCCCATCACAGTCCCTCAGACAGCTTTAATGTAGGGAGGTTATTCCCAAAGGCTAATCCCAACCTCCCTGACTCATGTGCCACACCAACATCTTCATGGGCTCTCAAGTAAGAGGCTCACATCCCGCTGGCTGTGGCCAGGAGGAACTCCTGGGATCGATAGGAAATCCTCCCATCCCTCAAGAAGCCCAGTGTGGCCACCTCCACTTGCAGGAGGCCGGGTGCCCTCGGTAGCCACAGGGATAACAGCGGGGCTTCTCCAGTGGTCACCTCACAGCGCCACAGCCCCGATCCAAAAGTCCTGTTAGGAAAGCCTCTCCCTTTCCATTTCTGTGGAAATTCACTCCAAAACTATCAACAGCTTCTGTGAACACCCTCCTGTGACTCAACCAGCCACAGGAAAAAGGGATCAAAGAGTGACTGCACTAAAATCAATACAATATTCTCTAAAATCCAAGATTACTTACAGCACCCAGCATCTGTAGATTGGTTGGTTATGGACAAGAGACTTGAATTCCTTATAGATGGAGAGCTACTGCCAGTGTTAACAGCATTTACTGCTGAACTTGGAGTAGACGCTTCAATGCCTAAGGGAAAATCATATTATAGAGTATTTCTAACAAAGCAAATCCAAATACTATTCATGTTTTCCACAGCTGAAAAGCAACAGTAAAAGTAATACTATAAATGGAAAATAAATGTATTATCATATCACAAAAGCATGAAGTAATACATTATCTCAACTTTTGAGATTAAGGGATTGTAAAATTGTTTTCTAACTAAAGCATTGAATCTGTAAGCAGTTATTCATCTCATTAACTTAAAGCCTATTTGCAGGCCCATTGATGTCTGTGAGCTGTAAGTATATTTTGTTGAAGTGGTACCAGTTAAATTAAATAAGATGTTATTTAATCTAGTGCCAAACTCCAGCAGCTTGCAGCAGAGGACTCAGCAACAGTGCAGCAGCTCATGGTGGGATCATAAAATGACTGAATCTGGGCTGCAGTCACACAGTCAAAATAGGGAAAAGAATTGCATAAATAATGTCATTTATTGTTTCCCAGGAAGCTGGGGAGGTGCATTGGCAAGGAGTGGCTTGCTCTGAGAAGCACTCAGGGTCTGATGTTAGAGGTTTTGGCAGGTGAGTGAGGACAGCTGAGGATGAAAGAGAGGTAACAGCTAAGGACTGTGAAATAAATACTCTGCATTTCAATCAGAAATAGGTAACAGCTGGCTTATGTGGCATTTTCTCCCACCAGGAGGAGAAGGGGCACTGCACACTCCAGAAATCCCTGCAGGTGACTCTGGTGAAAGAGCAAAAAGTCCTGCAGAAACATCCTCAGTATTTGCCAAGGTGAGCCCTGTGTTTCTTACCTTCCTTTCTCGGGCTCAGCTGGGGAGGGATGACACTGGCAGGTTCGTGCTGAGGGTGGCAGCTGCAAGAACCCTCCAGGTTTGCGCAGCCGCTGCTCTCAGGACAAGCACTGAATTCAGCATAGGAGCAGCCATTGACACGCCTTGCACAGATATTGATAACAGCACCAGGATTGTTCTGCAGTGTGCGTAGACAAGGCTCTGGATATGATAAATTCTGTGTAAATCAGCAGTAACTCTGTTAAAGCAATTCTGGATGTCATAACCCTACCACTTTTTATTCCAATTCTTTGGAATTAGAGGACAGTCAGGGGCAGCTCCTGCTTCCACCTGTAGGATGTCATCCAAACCTAAGATGTCAGCACAGGAGGAAGGAAACCTCACCCAGAGATTTCCCTGAAAGCTGGACTGAGTAAACACAGAATAAGAAGCATGGGAATGGATGCACTTCAGGAGTTAAAATGTTCAGATAATTACACAGCAATAAGTAAACTGACGTAATTTAAAATGAATATATTGAAATATTTGCCTAAAATTTTAAAAGTTTGTAGTAATATGCTGTTGTAATGAACAGACTATAAATATGACTTGTTTCATGTAAGCTACTGGAAGTAACACATCTATAGCAACAGAGTATATCTGCTTCCCAAGAAAACACTTTTCTTAAGAGCCTGTTTAATACAACCAATGATTGTGCTACCACTATGGACACATTTGCTTTTTCATCTGAAAATTATGTTATGGGGTGAAAATAAATTTAATCGATGATTCAGAATATTCCCTTCCAAACGATTCACTCCAAAATAATTATCAGCTCTCCATCCCCTAACAGAAAGGCCGGGGCTGTGTTTGCAAAGTTTGCCAGATCTTCTGTGCCATCTTTGAAAGCAAATTAATGGTCATATAAATGAGCTCCCAAGTGAAGAGGGACGAAACCCCCCAGAACGTGACAGGATTCCAATCCATGACCTTGCACTTCTGTGTCAATCACTTCGTACACGCGCTTCACCACGTCCTCCAGGGACGAGGAAGCCTCTGCCAGAGGGGCTGGGCGCTGCATTCCAAGGAGGACCTGGGAGGCCGCTGTCCCAGGGTGTGTTTCTCCGTGGTTGCTCCGGATGTGGTGCACAGAGGCACTCAAAGGCTGCAGGGCACCAGTAATCTGCAAAACAGGGGAGCAAACACCTTGGTCATTTCCCAGCACGTGAGTTATGCAGTGATTGTTGCCATAATGTGAGTGCAGCCAGCACCAACTCAGAAACCGTGGCCAAGCGGTGCCGTTTAGGCCTGTGTTTATGCCAGCTGAGTTCTTCTTATCCCATTTCACAACGGATTTATGTTCTGGTAAGATCAAGCTAGGGGGGGGTGTGGAGCTGATCTCAAAGTGCCGTGGCAGAAGGATGTGACCCAGGGAGAGATGGGAAAAGCCCCGCTTTGCAAAGCCTCAACAGGCATACAGTACACATGCCACCACAGTTCATCTGCAGGAAAGCTGCCCAACACTTCCTGCGTTGGACAGCTAAAAGGACTGCCGAAAAAGGGAATAGGAAGAAAAATAAGAAAAGCAATAGACTGAGGGTGAGGGGTGGGATTAAGAACCACAGAGAGACCAAGCCATCCCAGCTGAGAGTCAGGACACAGTGGTGGGCTGAACATTCTGAGTCAGTGGAACAGACAGCCAGACTTTCCACTGAGTAGCAGCTTATTGCACAGCTTCACTTCAGTTCCCTATTTCTTGAGTGTTTGACTTGTTTTAGACCAAGATATTAAAGCCTTGGAAGATTCTTGCCCTCTACTTTCTACTACATAGCAACAGGACCAAGGTTTCTTGCCTTTTTAGCCCTGCTTCTCCTGGCAAGAATGACAGTGAAACATCCCTGTCCCAGACACCGTCCCCTGCCCTAATCCCAGGTTTTCACAGTGAAACTTTTGGCACTGCTGAGTTCACCTGCCCTCTAGGTCCCAGTGCTATCGATAGGTTTGTCTCTGGAAAGGTTTAACTTAAAATTCCTAATCAGAAAACGTCATGCTTTGAAAGTCTTGAAATCTGGCCCCAGGCAGTCATAGGCCCAAAACTGAACTGAGGCAGAGCTGGAGCAAGCACCAGTTAAGCAGGAAATTCCCCTATATTTCAGCATGTCTTTAAATTGCCCTTGGAAGAGACCCAAAAAATTTGCTAAATAATCTGATAAATCAATGTTACTTGAGTTGCTTAAGGACACAGCTGACATTCAGTAATGAGAAATACATTAGGGCCAAAAAAAATCAAACTGGCAGAACAAAGGGCCAGCAAAGGGTGGCCCCTGAGCAACAGAATCATGGACACAGCGAGGGGAGTGTTTGTGTTGGTACATACCATGGAGTGCAAAAGGCGTGAATGATTCAGGAGGTGGGAATCCACCCGGATTAATTCACTAAAATCCATTTTCACAAGCACTGTCACGTTGTACCAGAACATCCTCCCTGGAGCGTGCGAAATAAAACAGCCAAGTCACCCGAGGTCTGATGATGCTACGGGAGGCGACAGAGCCATAGGGAGGCTCTGAGGAAACAAAGCAAGACTTAACTTGGTAAACATTTGCCATATGCCACAGGCAGAGGAGCCAGCAAAGGAGAAGGAGCCTGGGAAGGTTCACTGGACCCACAGCACCCACACACCACTCAGTGTTCACGGGTGCAAGCACTGAAGCTGAGTATCCTGGGATTGATCCAAGGCAGAGTCCCGTGTTTGTTTTAGGAACATCTATGGTAACAGTTTTCCTGCCCACTCCCACCCTCAGAAGGGAAAATTAAGCATATTTCTATTAGAAGCAGTGTTGAATTTATCAGTAACATACCCTCTGGCATGGGATGCACACAGCCTGCTCCTTTGGATGAGCTGCAGCATTTTTTAAGCCCTGGACATTCAGTATCGAACGTGCAAGGATAATCAGATGTTTCCATATTCTTCACTGGACAAATACCAGGTCTTGAGGCAAATACACTGGATCTATTGAGTGCTAAGTAACAAAAACATTTCTGAGAACAAAAATACAAAAAGTTGTTTCCATAAAATTGTGCTATTTAATTTATAGCAGACACCTCCTCCTCACTTTAGAAGCGTGTCTGTTCTGAACTTTTAATGGGGAAAAAAAAAGCAGCCTAAAATATCATTATTTCATTTCAAGGCTGTAAATATTCTCAGATTTTTCTCTTGCCTGTGACAGTTCTTTGTCAGAAATTTTGAATTTATAACTTCCCACTAATAATTAGGGACGGATGGATGGATGGACAGTTAGTTTCTAAATGCGGAGACACCGAAGCACTGCAAAACACAAAACGTGCCTGACGTCAGCTGTGACTAATTCAAATAACATAAAATGGTGAAAGGAAACAGGTACTACTGCCTAAGACAGGAATCGAGAGCTTTCACTTAATGTTTTGCGGCACCGAGTTAACCTCGGATGCAGAACCTGTGGGTGTGCCACGCCGCGGGTCCCACAGAGGGACAGGAGAGCAGAGCTGAGCCCGTGGCTGCAGCCTGGCACCACCTCCTCCGGTCCAGCTGGCCCCTCCAGGAGGTCGGTAGCCCACACCAGAGAGGGCACCTGAGGCAGGAGGCTGCTGCTTTCCAAGCCCAGGGCAGACAGTGGCCCTGGGCCGGTGCCAGCACGCAGTCCCTTCTGTGGAGGAAAAGAGAAAATATTCCCAAGCCCTACAAACTCCGCCTTCACCCACGCTCTCAAACACAGCTCCGAGTAACGCTCGGCTCCTGTCTTTCTAATCAACCTGAAAGAATTCTTTTTTCCATTCGTTTTGCACAGGTTTTAGATCCTTTACTGGGCAATTAAAGTCGGGCCAGGAGAAAAATGAGCCTGATTGTTGCAATAGGAACAGTCGTGGTGCAGGAAAACCACGTTTGACATCATAAAGCCCATAGCAAGGGAAAGGTCCACAGCAAACTGTAAATCTGTCACAAACCATCGCTTCTGTGGGTTTACAATTTCTGTTAACCCAAGGCTCTGGATGAGAGTAAGCATGAGGTTTCTGAGAAGAAGAAGGGGATTTTGAGTCTAGGACTTTTGGCCTCAGCAAAGTAACCTTCTTAACCAGGGAAATTATATCAATTAATCAAGATTTAAACTAAATCTCCGTAACTTGCTGCCACATGCACATTCCAGGTCTCTCTCTCTGCCAGTCCATAGGGAACTGGAGGCTACTGCAAGCAGAGATCTTCAGCTTTTTAGCAAAGATCTCTGTAAAAGATCTCAATTTTATTACTCCAAATCCCCAGGTCAACCTCCAGTTGAGGGACTGAGCTCAAAATATGGAATGCAAATTTCAACATGTATAATTTCCAGCCACCTCTGCAACTGGACACACAGTCAAATTTCCATGTAGACACAGACTATTAAAACCACAGGTCTGTCTCTCTGAGGGCCCACAGTGTGCTTTTCAAGGGTTTCTGAAAGGTAATTAAGAAAAGTAAGCATAATTTAATAATGGGAGTCACCTCCACTGAAAATCCTGGCAAAACCCACGCGCTGGGGAATGGAGAAGACACTGAGTTGAGATCTCTCTGCAGTGTGCAGGTTACTCGCATGTGTATTTTTCAAGACCTGCACGCAGAACACAAGGGACAGCATTTTCCTACAGTGTTTTATATTGTGTTTGATCCATTATATTGTATATTTTGTGAGCACACAGCCAACGAGCACAAGCTTTTACAGGGCTCTGAGAATCTTTCACCTTGGGAGTGAGGCCTGCAAGAACTCTGGGCAGCAAATTAGGAAATTCTACCCCAATCCCAACCCCAATGAACAGCTGGATGCCCTACAGGGAGCAGGATTTGTCCTGCTACCTAATGCAGCCAACCTGGGCCTCTTTGTGCCTGTAAACCAAGGGTTTCCCAGGACCAGCTCTGCCTCCAAAGTTCACCTTGAGTCACAGGCCTAGGTTTGCAGTGTGAGGATGAGAAAAAAGAAAAAATCAACCCTGTGCAATCTTACTCAAGTTACTTCTGGGTCCAGCAAGCCCCAGGAGTCCTTCCCAGCCTATACCAGGAACCTCTGCTTCTTGCTCTGGGACTGGCACTAAGGTGGTTCTCCAAACAAATCCTTCTCCTAGAAATATTTCTTCTATTTCCAAAGCCACAATAAGGTGTGATACAGGCTGGGTTGCCCTTAGAGGAGTGTCCCACACATTCCCAGTCTCACGTGGTTGCCCCTTCACAGCCTCCTGTGCAGGGAGCTAAGCAGCCTCTCACTCTGGAGCTTGCACAAACATGAGAACCCAGGGATTTCCTATGTCAGGACATTCCCTGCTCACCAGTGCTCCTCACTGTCCACACCAGGTGGATCTTGGCAAGCATGTAAATTCCTCCAGCTCTGAGATTCAGATGCAGTTCAAGCAGGTTTGAGGTTCAAAGCAGCTTTTTTTTCCCACCTGGGTCTCTTTTTTGGCGTGTTTAACTGCAGTGTAAATGGTTTAATGAGTCACATGCAATCTCAGAAAACACTATTGAATCCTGGGCTGGTGCCACAGCAGCCACTTATCTGAAATCAAAAGGTCATCGTTTTTGGATCAGCGGAAATGGAGATGGATTCACTTCACATTTCTGCCTAATTGTACCAGATGCACTATGGAAATTCGATTTATGCTCTCCACTTCAATCACACTGGGGACAGTCACCTACCAAGCAAGCACTGGGGAGCAAGCCAGCCAACTGCTCCGTCACTTGGATGAAGTACAGGCTTTTCTCCTGTGTTATTTACGTCAATGTTTGGAAGCAGAACTGCAGCACCCTGTGCTTAGCAACTAAAGGTCACTTGCCAGCCGGCCCACTGGAGAGCTCCTGGGTCTGCTGTCACTGCAGGATGGGGGATGTCCCAGGAGATTGATGCTGAGAGACACCATTAGCTCAGCCATAATCCCCTTCCTCTCCCTCCTTCCACCCTGAGGGGATGGTTTCATCCAGAGGGTGTGGCCGAGCCAGGGACCAGCACCCTGCATTTGTCTCAGGTATCAGAAGGTGGAGACAAATCTACGAGATTATAGAAAAAGCTCCTGGCAAAGTCTGTTCCAAAGGCAGGCTGGCAGTTTTCATCATATGACCCTATTTTGGGAGGGTCTTCGAGCATCGCTAGGCTTTACCTGCTCAGATGGATGTTTTCCATCCTGATTGCCTCTCCGGAGGTTAATTGGGATTTGTGTTGGTCCAGCATCTGACAAATATTTAACACCCTTCCTGGCTGGGACTTTTGCCTTGGAGAGGAGAAGGCTGAGGGGGATGTGAACAAGGTTTGCAAAATCCCAAAGGCAAGGGGCAAGGTGAAGGCGGAGCTGGTTCTCACCAGAGCCCACAACAGTGAAACGGGTAAAAGAACTCACTTCTTTACCCAAAAGGGAGGGAACTTCTGCAAATTGCCAGCACAGGGGGTGTGGAGGCACACAGCTTTGGTGGGCTCAGAAAGGGACAAGGCAATTTCCAGACAGGATGCCCATCAGAGAGACCACGGGGAACAGGCAGGGATGTCCATAATCCCATTTCTGCAGCTGCTGAGGGCACACGGGGGACCCAAACAGCAGGGCAGTCAGAGCCACCTGCTCCTGGGTGAGGCCCCGTAGGACATTCTGGCACCTTTCCACGCCAGGCTGATGCTGCAATGCTGCCCATATGTGACACCACTGTTCCCTGGCTTTCAGGGACAGCTGTGGCACAGCTCCCACTGCTCCAGTTACAGCCAGCATGGGAACATCTGTGTGCCAGCTCTGAAAGGTCCCAACCCTGCTGAGGAGCTGCCTGGGCACCTGAAATGAACATTTTTTTACTTTGCAGTTGTTTTTCTGAAAACCTTAGGAAGTCACGCCCACAAAGCACACTCTGATTAAAGTGTGACCTTAACGCTGCAAATAAAGTGCTCTCAGGAAAATCCACAATTAAAGTTGTCTGGGCCTTCTTATTTGAAGGTATTTTTGCATATGTGTGATTAAAAACGAGCCTTCATGGTGTGCTGATGCACTCTTTCCCTCCCCAGCTGGGGACCAGGCAGGGTTAGATGGTAGATAAGAAGCTCTCTGGTTTCATCTTATGCTGGCAAGTGGGCAGCCAGCCAGTCACCAGGAGAAGTAACCATACCATCCACTCAAGCAGCTGGAAACAAGCCTGGAGAATTGGATCCTGTCTCTACCTAAAATACCAATCCTGCAAGATGCTGGGAGAGTTTTGTAAGGTGGAACAACCTTTCAGAGCTGTGGGTTTCGCAGGTCCATGAGCCTGACCTGCAGCTTCTGCCTCAACCACACAAGTCACTAAAAGCAGACTAAGCACCCTGAAAATCAGAATAAATTTAAGAAAAAAATTAAAACTGCACCCGAGGTGTCTGAAAGCAGGTCTGAAACCAACACAGATTGGTTTGATCTCAGTTTCTCTGCAGCTCAGTTGCCCATCTGTGAAAGACAGAGAAGCTCCCTCGCTTCCCACAGGCTTTGTGAAGACAAATTGCTGCCTGTGAATCCCTCAGGATTCACCTTAAGAGGTGATAAATAATTCTCTCTTCAGCGAGAGGCTGAGCAGAGCACTGAGTGTAGGGGTCAGGATGGCAAACTCTGGGGAGCTCCTTAGAGGGGCTCCATCATCCCTGGACACGGGGAAATGTGGTCCTGGGGGCACTGCAGAGCCAGATCAGGTAACTAAAAGAGTTCACTAATCTGCATGCATAGGCACAAAGAGAGAAAACAGAGGTTGTCTTATTTAATTCTACCTTCCGAATTAATTCCAGCACTTCCTACCTTTTAGATGCTTAGCTTTCCAGTTTTTATTTGAAAATGCCAAAGTCATTTTTGTGTGCATCTGGGGCACTATCCCAACGGATAGATGGACAACTACTGACAACTCCCAGAGTAACTTGACCAATGATCTGGATATTTTTTTTCAACAGTAAAGAAATAAGAAAAGCAGGGCCTGCCATATCCCAGACAGGGATAAACGTTTCCTTCTAGGAAGAAAAGGTGAGGAGTGGCCAGGAGCAGGATGCTGTGAAAGGTCATGGAGACCTTTCCACTCCTAGCAGGATGGAGAGCATGCCAGCATGGATAACGTCAAGGAGAGAATAACAGTAGTTCAGCAGCGTGCTGTGCAGTAATTTCAGCAGTTCCAGTTTCTCTTCTCATCATTTATTTAAGACTGTGTCTAGACAGTGCATTACCATTCACAGAATTTATGACTAATGCCCTGTGAAAAGCAAAGATACTGGAATAATGTAAACATGGAAATCACCTAGGAGCCATACAAATCCTTAAATGGTTTAAAACATTCCCAGATTAACTTTGACAGGAAAAAGAGTCAAGGTGACCATAGTATTTTGTGGACAAACTTGCCCAGAGTGCCCATCCACAACATGGCAAGGGCAGGGTGGAAATTCTGCAGCTAAGCTTTATGAGAGATTTACAGATTTTTTCATGTTAGATGAAACAGGCTCCTCAACAGCTCTGAAGCCTAAAATATCCCTAGAGATGCTTTTAAAAGACACAGAATTATACGGGGGAAAGAAGGAATATTTAAAGTGTTACCAGGATGCTTTTTTCCCCACACAAGAAGATGGTCTTGATTTTCAGAGGTTCAGCAACACCTGAGATTCTTGTGCAAACAGTGACAACCATGGTGACTCTTCCACACTTATCTGGCACAGCTCTTTCCTTGTACTCCAGAAATAAAAAGCCATTTTCTCTGAGTGCCTCCCGGTCTTGCCACTGGAAGCATACAGGCACACATGTACACACATGCCTGTGTGTCCAGAAGACCTTACTGAAGAAACTTTTCAACAATAATTAGATGTACTGGATATTTTCCTCAGCTTGGAACTGATGCTTGGAAAATACAGATGATCAACAGCATCCTTTGCCTGTCTGACAGGTCTGCCTGGACACACAGTAACCTGCAGGTCAAATTTTGCCTTTGCTGAGACTCCACAACAGCCTCGGAGCCAAGCAATGGCAGGATACAATAAATTAAGAGTTATGTTTTAAATTCTCTTCTCTAACGAATCATTTTAACAACAACCACTTCTGTGTTCCCATCCTTGTGTTAAAATCCTGCCGGACACGATATTGTACCTGCGCCTGCGGAGAAAACACCTGGGAAAGAATGTTTGGAAGTTCTTTTTTGCAGTGCTCTGAAGCAACTTAAAAGTAGGATGAACACATTGTTTTTGACAGATCCCATGACAGGACATATGGCTCATGCCCCCTCATGCCACGTTATATGATCCGGTGCAGGAGCAGGTTTGGGGACATTCCCACAGATCTGAGTCACTCAAGTCTTATGACCCAAAACAAGAGCCAGGGCTGCAATAGGAACTTTCCTTTCGGTCTGCTGTTCCTGTGTGGGATTATGTAAATGCCCAGGTCCCCGCTGCAAAATGGAAATGGAGGAAATGCAATGGCATACTGAAAATGGGAGACAAAATTATGTCCTGCAGGACATTTCTGCATGACAGAACAGTTCAATGCTAGTGTAGACAACCTAAGATGCCTGTTCAGCTTAAAAGCATTTAACTTTATCCATTAAAAAAAGAAAGTTCCTTTTCCCCAAGGAATCCGTTTCATCCATGTCTCAAGTTCTGATAAAACTGGGAATTTCTTGTTGACAACCGTAGGCCTGATGTGGGAAGGGGAACAAACTTCCATCTTGAGACAAACATGATTAAGTCTTCCTGAGTAGAGTCTTATTAACACTCAGGACTTAGATCAGATCCACCAGAAGGTTCACCAGTTTCCAGACCTCCCACATAGTCACAGGCAACCAAGGAAGCCCTAAGAAAATAGGCCCTAAAGTATGTTTTGGTTGGAAAGCATTTGGTACCTGAGGTGACAGGTTGTTTTAAATTTGAACCAAAATTTGCATTCTGGGAACAGACCCTGCTCCAAATCAAAGGAGATTTATCCTAAGTGCATCGTGCGTTACTTTTGAGAAGAAAGCTCCTAGTGAAAATGCAGGCAGGCTCAGAGCAGACACTGCACCAGGCTCAGGCACGTGAGTTTTTGCTCTCGGCCAGCAATACTGGCCTGAACCCGGACAGCAGATGAGCCCTTGGAGGGGTAACAAGTGGGTGCCTTCTTCAGCCTCCCCTGGAACTTCGGTGAATTTGTGACTGAGGGTGGCAAAGAGCAAGAATCAGGAGCTTTGGTGTGTCATGTCTGCTCCTTGCCATGTTGGGCAAAGTTTACTGGACGTTTCTGCAGACTCACTTATTTCAATTAACCTATGGCCCAGAACTGAATTAAGCCTTTAACCATCTCAGCTGAAGTGAATCTTTTTCCACTCTTTACCTGACCAAAACTTACCTAGAGAGCAGTAGAGTCCAACTTGTTCATATCCTTCACAGCAATGTGTGAGAGTGATGGTTTCAGGGACTTCAACACCGTGAGACTGTGTTCCGTGGTGTGTCCTGGGACACACCATCCACGGTATCCATCCACCACAGGATGTGTTTTTCTCATAGGACTTATGGTAGGCAACCATTTAAAACACATTTTTGGTCAGGTTATAGTTGCACAGATGGTACCCTAGCAAAGAGAGGCCTTTTTCTAGAGAAAAAAATAGGAAAGAAAGGGATCAGCATTAACTTGTCACCCCGGAACATAATCCCGTTAAAACAGTGTCATGAGAAAGCAGTGACAGAACCAACACATATGAATGATTTCCAGGAAGGCTGATATCACTCCAAAAAACAGGCAGAAGAAAGAATTAGTAGTGACTGCTTGTCACAGGCATCACCTTGGTCATGAGAGGATGCCGATTGGCAGAAAATTCAGAGAGTTCTCGGTTTCTCCAGGTGCGAGGCGGAAAAAGGGCAATTTAACTCAAGTAAATACAAAGGAAATTCCCATATGTTAATAGAAATTAATGGTAGAGCACAACAGGCACTCCCAGGGCAGAGTCATCCAAGTACTTTAAATGCCCACCCCAGCCTCATGCTGCCAGAGTGTTCATCACTCTCCACTGACTATAAAGGGAACAACGGGCAAGGAACTCATGGGCAGATGAGTCACAGGAGATGTCTGGAATCAGACATCCTTCAGACATCACCCTAGGCTAAAGCTGGGTGCTCAAACATCACTGGCAAGGACTTGCAGGTATCTGACACAAAAGGTATTCCTGGAGCTCCCGTGCTGCCTCCCTGCATTTGTGGCAGACCTTGTTGATCAGGCCCCTTGAGACCTGCAGTGGTTCATTGACTTGAGTATAAACAAAGTCAGTGATAAGGTCATTAACTACATCATTTCACACAGGTCCGGGGATGGGACTCAGTTTCCAGAGTTCTGAAACTGTGATGAGGAGAGAACTTGTTACATGCTTTACTTAAATTCTTCAGCGGGAATGGGAAAAATACCCAACAGCAAAAACCACAAAGAAACAGCAACAACGGCAACAAAACCAGATGGAGTTTAAGAATTAGCAGTAAGCAACCTACAGTCATGTCACAGACATCAGGCTGGCTCCTAATGAGATGTAATAGAAGCCAGAGGGGCTGAGTCACCCTGTGTCCCATTTGGGAAAGAGATCGGATAGAATTAAAATGCCTGTATCATCCTCTAGCCAAAACAAAAGAAACTTTAATAAGGATAATTATGAATTAGCTGCAGAGATTCATATATAGCAGGATTGTTTTTTTCTGAGAGCTCTGAGGGCACCAGGGTCAGCCAACAGAGAGACTGAAGCTAATGCAGTACACACAACAGGCATACAATTAAAATATTTACAGCTTATCCTATTTGTACAACTTATCTCCTGCCTGAAAAGATGCAATGTGAAAACAATTCAAGGGGAAGAACAGAATTGTCAGGTTTTTAGGACTCCTGTGGTCTTATCCATTTAGCTTTCCAGCTAAACAAAACATATGTGCAATTTGAACAGCACTACGAAAAGAGCTTTGGACAGGACAACCCATTTGCAGCACAGGGACAGTCCAGAAGAAAACATGGAATAGATATGCTACCTAGATATGGCCCCTGGGAGCCCAGCCCTGCCTCACTCATCTGTGCCTCGCTCTTGCAGCAAAAGGCAGAGTTTTACGCCGGGTTGTGCTCCAGGGAGTGCGTGTGAGAGCAACAGACCTCCCAGCAGGCTCCAGGGAATCCGTGCTGCTGCCTGGAGCGGGTCACCAGGAAAACACTGGGAGTGAGGGCACGACTGGAATCCCACTCCCTGCTTCTTCCTACTGCCCAGCTTCCAGCAGGGGAACTCTGTCCAGTGCCTGAAGCTCCAGAGACAGTGGCTGAAAGGTCTTCACATCCCTAAAAGGCACCAGGGCTGCTCTTTGTCCCTAAGTAGGGAGCGGAAGGAGATGGTCAGCAGGGGCAGGAAGACGCCCAGCCTGTCTCAGGCTGTCTCCAAGCCTGTCTCAAGGCCACACCCTGCCTGAGCCAGGAGAGGATCCCAGAGGTTGGGATGGACAACTGACCAGGATCCAGCCCAGTTCCAGCCATGGCTGTGCAGGAGGGGGTGGAAGGCGAGGCAAGCCAGAGAAAGTAAGGTGGCCTCCCCCTCTGGCTAACTTTAGGATAACTCTCTGGGAGAAGGGGAAAAGAAAACAAACGTGGGTTCTGGAGCAGAAATCAGAGATCAAGGGCTGCTTTTTGTTCAATGCATTTGATCGATTAGCACTTCACACAAGGCACAAGTGCCTGACAAGAAACAGGCAGCTGTCGTTGCATTTTGGAAAGCATTCCCTTGCCATGTGTTAAGAGTGCTCCAAGAATACCTTTCCCTGCAAATGCTTCTAGGCATGTAGGTGTGGGGGAGAAAAAAAATCATGTTTCAGCTTTTTTATTTGGGATTTGGTTTTTTTTTCATTAGTTTGCAACCCAAATGTCTAAATAACCAAAGTGGAGCGGAAATAATAGCTAAATATTTTTATTCATAGCCTTTCCCTGGAGAAAATGCACAAAGATGTATCGTGACCAGGGAAGGAGGGAGGAGCGGGACAACTTTTGTTCTATAAAAATGGGAAAGAGAAACTCGTGTGTTACATGTTATAGTATAAAATTATGTTAGAGGCAGGTAGGGCAAGGTAAGAAGGAAGAGTTCAGCCTTGTTCCTCACGCCTGTGATCCCTCCATTTCCCCAGAGCTCACATACAGCACGGCTAGAGCACAGCAGGGACTGGAAGAGAGCAACTGAGAGCACTGAGGATTCGTGTTGCCCGTGCAGAGCCGAGGCTGGAGCGAGGACGTAGCACTGGAAAGCAAAAAATTCCAGTGTCAGCTGAGCTGGCTTAGTCTCTACAGCAATGTGCAACACAAATACAGGTATGAAACTGAGAATAAGATGGGGTGGAATTAGACACAGTTTATAATTGGAAGCTACAGCTGTCAGAGCAGAAATGAAGTCATATTTCATACTTAAACATTGATACTAGGTGTGTGTATATATATACACACACACACACTAGGTATAGAATGAGGCTGCCAAAGCCTAAAGAGAAAGTCTGAGATAAGGCTGTGGGGGTACAAAAAGATGCCCACACTGGAAGAGGCTGGACTGCAGGTGGCAGGAGGAGGTGCAGCAGCACCAACCTTTGCACCACCCACCACTTCCACACCATTTGAAACAAGCTTTGACACTCACAGAGTTCAATTATTTGCTGACAGCAGCTTGCTGCTGAGCAATGTGGCTTGGATCAATTTGGGCTCTTTAGCAAATTGGTTTTCTGTTCTCACTACTCCCATCCATGGGATTATGGCACAATCAAATGGAATTAAAGTGCACTGGCTGTTGTTTTCAGTGACTCAAAGCTGAAGTCAGTGGCACAGCACAAGGCAGTCACCTGGCATTAGTTTGGATACATTACACCTATCCTCTCTGGATTTTAGGTTTTTATCTCAGAACCCAGCAGCTTTCAGCACTGTCAGGGAAAGTATGAATTTTTATTTTTTTTTTAATGTAAAGCAAGAGCAGAAACAATTAAAGCAAACACTTTATTAATAGAAACAAATGCTGAGAGGAAAGCCTGGAAGGAGAAGGCTGCTTAGAACTCAAGGTCAAACCCAGATCAGAACTGAGTGTATGATCAAAAAACAGCAATAAAAAATGCTTCATAGTATTTATGCCACAGACAGAGCTGTAATTCTGGAAACTTCACCACTCAAATTCCAGAGGAGTCACTTGTGAGATGGGATCTGCAAAATCTTTTTGCTGGAGAACAGCAAGAGTCAAAGACAAGCCCCTTTCATGTCTTGGCATAACCTTAAAAATAATCTGTTGGAACAGGTTCATAGAGGGCAGATTCAAACTCGGTTTTGAAAGCAAACACTCCAAAACATGAAGAAAAATGGATCACGGGCTCAATTTTTCTGCATATTCCAAATTTTAAAGTCACCACTACTAACTTTAAATGGCACTAGAGTTGGGGTTCTAGTGACCTCAATCTGTAGAAATCCCTTTTCAGCTGTGACTTTGACAGGATACCAGAAAAGTCTGCAAGGTTCTAAGAAATATGGTTCGTATTTAACTGAGACTTACAAAACCACTGAAGTCACAGAAGTAACAAAGAGCAGCCAAAAATCATTATATTTTCTCATCTAAATAAATCAAACCAGAATTTAAGAGTAAATTAGGTGTTTATTTAGCAGTTACAACTGGGTTAGGATTTTCCAAATTACAGCCCATGCCACGGATGAAAGTTAAGCAAGTCTTCTACAGCCTCATTTTATGTATCTCTAGGAATTTGCCAGGCACGTTACCATACCATTTCCTTCGAAAGCTTATTTTAAAGACAATTTTCATTAAAATTTGTACAATACTGAAGACAAAGCAGAAATTCTACTCATTCATTTCTGGCACAAAGGAAGTGACAAGGATTTTGCCTGGGGATGAAAAGTTGGGGACAAAGGTTGTATTTTTGCTCGGCTAGATTTTCTTTGTTTAATTATCAACAGAGGATTCTTAAATGGTCACTGAGACGTTGCCAGTTCTCTGCAGAGTGGCCACCTTGGCTGGCTTATTTAAAGATAAGAGCTATCCCACATCCAAAGTAAGCTGTCCTCTGACCAGGTCTGCATCACTCACCTGTAATTTCCTCTCCCTTTCCCCGCTGTGCGGCTGCCCAGAGGATGAGGGCAGAAATCAGAGTGATCCTGGCCATTGCAGGGCCCCATCCTGGATAAACCTTTCCTGTCACTTTGTTTGCAAGGTGGAAGAGCTCGGTTGTCCTTACACGGAGGCTTTTGGATCAGGGAAAGAGGTGCTCTGGTTTTTTACCTTTTGCAGGGAGGTGATGGCTGCTGGCAACAGAAACAAAGAGGTTCCGGCGGGAATTTTACCGGTTCTCTCTCCCTCCTGCTCTCTCTCCAGGAAACCAGCCTCTTCTGCCTGTTCAGCTTGGCTTCCTGGCCTGACTTTGAGAAAAAGGCATTTAAAAACTGCTGGTTTAGTCCATATTTATCCTTCACAGCACTTATTCCCTCTCACACCTTAAGCACTCAGCATCTCCGAGCCTGATTTACACGTCAGGTATCTACACCTTGAGTTCAGTTTCTGCCCACACATCGGGTGGTACAACTCTGAGGATCTTTAATTCTGCACCTTGAAAACAAACTAAGAGCAAAAGCAAATATCTGTGGCAATGTTTATTCCTGAATGTGAGCTGTTTCACCAGTTGCTCTCATCGTGCTCCTCATTTCACTGCAATTTCAGCATCTCATAAACCAGAGCAGTGCCAGGCAACCAAGAGCCTTATTAGGCAGGGTGTGCATCTGCTCTGAGAAACCAAAATCCTTTTCTTTTTGTTGTGTAAATAATGAAGGCACACCCCCAAGATAAATGTGCCTCCAGCTTTACAAGGCACGAGAATA
Source organism: Atrichornis clamosus (assembly GCA_013400975.1). Lineage (NCBI taxonomy): Eukaryota > Metazoa > Chordata > Aves > Passeriformes > Menuridae > Atrichornis > Atrichornis clamosus. The sequence continues at coordinate 77,960 of WBMZ01014695.1, forward strand.
ACTTCAGTGCAATGTCACTTGGCTCATGCAAAGAAAAGCAGCAAACACAGGATGGTATTTTATGAGGACCTGACACTAAAAGTATGGAAAATCACAGGTACAGCTCTTGGAGCTGAGGCAGTATGTTCAGAGCAGCACTTAAATACATGTCACAGTGTTGTAGACAATTCCATATGGATGAAGGAGATGGATGTGAGGGATCTGGAACCACAGGTCCTCTCATTTGTTATGTTCACATAGGGGAGCTGGGGCCCTGTGTAGCATCGAGGCACTTCTGGGATGTTCTTCTGGCACAGAAAATCAAATACCAAGTGGGGGGGGAAAAAAAAAAAAAGAAGAAGAAGAAATTAATGCTTGCCCAGAAAAAAAAATAGGAAAAAGGGTATGGGTATTGGAGAATACTTTGATAAAAATAAATTGTTTAAAAAAAAATTAAATATTTGATTTGGAAATATTCCTGCTCTGCCTAGGGAAAACGTGCACCTTAGCACCAGGATGTCCTGCCAGGCTGTATCTGCAGTAGAACCACTTCCATCTCCTGTCAGCACAGGGAGGCAACAGGGGGCCCCTGGCTGCAGGCTGTACAGAGGACACCATCTGACTTAAAAACCCCACTAATAAATAAATAATCATTAAAAAGAGGACTTAAGTCTGTGAAATTCAGTGTTCAAACAGAAATATTTCTCTTCATGACCTGTATTTTTTTTTGAACATTCTAAATTTTCTGGGAAAAATGTCTTGGTTGAAATTTTTCAGCTAGCACTGACAAAACCCAGATTCTTTAGCCCTTAGAAATTACTTTGTTCCTCCTATTAAAAAGTACACACCTTGGCAAATTTCAAATATAGGTAATGCCAGACCAGCATCTGAATTGGATTGCACCTGGTGTCTCCCACTTACAATCCTAAATTGCTGGATAGGGTTGCCATACGTTTGCCATGATTAGCTCTTAACCAAATGCCATCACTTTCACCACTAGGACTGAAGTATCATCCTCCAAATTGCAATAAAGGACGATCATCCCCAATCTAAAAGACTTAAGTCTACCTCTTCATCTCTAGGGTTCTGAAAAAACATTGATAGAACTTTGCATATTTACAGCTCAATCTTAGGGCTGGCAGCTGTAGCAGCCAGTTTAGGGCGAGGCAACCAACAGGGAGCTGCAACTCCATTGCAGTAGTGAATGAAATGGTTCCTAAATGCAGAACATGCAGAAAAACTTTTCCAAATAAAAATTTGAAAAAAGTCTGCAGCTGGTTAATCCAAACAAGAAATGGATACAGAAATTATGTGTATTTCAAGGTTTACCTTGAAATTTGCAATTTCTTTGAGGTTCTGATTTGTATCTGCATTATTTTTTTGGTTGCAATCATTTAAGCTCACAGCAATTTACTTTTTAGGAATGCAGACACAGGAAAAGACCACCCAGGCAATTAAGGATGCATCTTATGTCCTGTCCAGCCCTTTTCACATCTTCCAGCCATGTTCTTGTCCTGTGGTAACTGCAGCAATCTTAAGATGATCCCCTGCATCCCCTGCAGCAGCACGTGCTCTTCAACTACTAAAGTGAGCTGCACTTGCTCAGCACAAGTCAACACAGAGTCTCCTGCAGGGAATCTAGAGATTCATTGATACTTTGGAAAGCTGACCACCTGTACGTGCAGGGATGATTGCATTGAACAACATTTTTAGTAACAATCATTGTGTTTCAAGGATAAGTTTTTGGTCTTTTCTCCCTTATTCCTTTCATGTAGGTGTTACCTGTTTCCCAAGAAACAAGTGACAGGACAAGAGGAAACGGCCCCAAGCTGTGCCAGGGGAGGGTCAGGTTGGACATCAGGAAGAATTTCTTCATGGAAAGGGTGGCCAGGCCTTGGCAGGGGCTGCCCAGGGAGGTTTGCAGTCCCCATCCCTGGAGGTGTCCAAGGAATGCCTGGATGTCGCACTCAGTGCTCTGGGTGGGGTGACAAGGTGGGGATCAGTCAAAAATTGGACCTGAAGATCTTGGAGGTCTTTTCCAGCCTAAATGATTCTGTGATTCTCTCACAGGGCTCCAGCAGAAAATCTGCCCACTCTTTCCTTAGCAGCGAGGAAGGACAATGGAGAGAGGAATGGAGAAGGAGATGTTCAGTGGAATCCAAGCCCTGGCTGTGGTGCTGGCAGTGAGCTGGACCCCAGTCTGGAAGGAACTCATCACAGTCCTCCTGGTGCAGTCATCTGGAGCCCATCAGCTCTCCTGGCTCTGTTGTTTACACTTTCTGCAGTTACGTGTGTAATGTCTGAATTGAACTAAAGTTTGCAATTTATAAAAGCAAGGGCTGTGCCAATAAAAGCCACATCAAAATCCATTTGTGGATAATATTACAGGATCAAGACGCAGATTTTTAGAGATGGGATTTGACTCTTCTAGACTTTACTATCAGTAATTGAAATATTGTGGCTGACAGCAGGCTTTCTTATCATACTTTTTAGGCATTTATTGCTTTAGACAGATTCTGATTTAATTAGTCACTTAGAAGATCCTGATCTTTAGGCAAGGGGTTTGACACTGAAAGGTCGGATGCTGGAACATTTCTTTCTTGCTTTGTATTATTTTATCTATAAAGTAATCATTTTTTCAGATGCAGAAAGCGGTCATGACATTTCAAGACAGACTGATCTGCATGAGGGGAACAGGGCTATGGGCTCATTGGGAATATATATTTGGACTAATTGGGAATAAAACAAAAACTGCTCTGTGCTTCAGAAGCCAGCACACCTTCCTGTAGATGAACAGGGTCTAAAGCTTGAGAACCATTAAATAATTTAACCTAGAATCAGAGAATCAAAGAATAGTTTGGGCTGGAAGGGTCCTTAAAGATCATCCAGTCCCACCCCCTGCCATGGGCAGGGACACCTCCCACTATCCCAGGTTGCTCCAAGCCTCACCCAGCCTGGCCTGGAACACTTCCAGGGATGGGGCATCCACAGCTTCTCTGGGCAACCTGTGCCAGGGCCTCACCACCCTCACAGGGAAGAATTTCTTCCAAATATCTAATTTAAAGCTGCTCTCCTTCAATTTAAAAACATTACCCCTTTTCCCCTCACTACTCGGCCATTCAAAAAAATCTCTCTCTCTCCTTTTTATAAGCTCCCTTTAGTCACTGGAAGAGGTTCTAAGGTCTCCCTGAAGCCTTCTTTTCTCCAGGATGAAAAACCCCAGCTCTCTGAGACTCAGATCATCTTCCTGGCCTCCTCTGGACATTCTCTGAAAGGTCCAGACCCTTCTCATGCTGTGGATCCCAGAGTGGGATGCAGCATTCCAGGAGGGGTCTCACAAGGGCAGAGCAGAGGGACAGAACCACCTCCCTCGACCTGCAGGCCACTCAAAACCCTCTCAGCTGTCAGTAAATACCCAGACACCTCGTCCAGGCTCTCGCAACTGCAGTCTGATTACAGCCTGTCAGTCTGAGAAAGTCCAGGCTACGGCCACAGCAGACTGTGGGAATGGATGGATGTGCCACCAGTCCTGAGGCTCTCACTGTGGAAATGAACTGATCCAGGACAGGAAAGCAAAGGCAAAACCATGCTGCCAGTGAAGGTGATGAGAAATTCAGATGAGGCTTGATTTCCATCTGATTTCTGCCCCACGGCTGCATTTTCTGGTTCCTGTGACTCCCGCTGAGTTTTGTCTCACCATCAGAGCAGTCTTAAAAACTGCTCCTGCTGTGGCATTTCAGATACTTAGCAAGGGTTGAGCTCAAGCTCTTTCCCTTAGTGGGGCAGCGCCAAGGTTTCTTTCCTCTTCTACATTCCTAAACTTTTAGAAAAGTGCAGAAACTTAATGGTCTTTGAGCTGCAGCTCATCTGTCAAAACCGGCTTAAATCAGTCAGCAAGGCCAAAAGGTGTTAGAAGAGAGGAACAGGCTGACTTAGACAGAAATAACGCTTTTGCAGCCAAATACAAAAAGCAAATCATTCCTGCCATCAGGATACCAACTTATTCCAGCTTCTGAGAATGAATACATATAATGGACACCTCAATGCCCACTCCCTACAGAGAAAAGAATTTCTCAGAAACTCCAACTATTCAGCTCTTGCAGTTAAAAGATTTTTCTGTGATTCCAGGGACTCAAATTCCCTGCCACTGCCAGAGAGCTCTTGTGCAGCCACCAGTGAGTCACACAGGTCAAATTTGCCACTGCAACGAAGCCATGGGGGCGGGAGGCGGCAGAAATCCCAGTATTTCTGATCTTGTGAGGGTCACAGCTACAATGTTATAAATGTGCTTTCACTTATGTTACCTGAGAAGAAAGTGGAAGGGAAAAAACACTGTTTTCTCAGCATGTGCTATGTTGGGATGGACACAGAGTGGCAATTTTTTGAAGGGGTCATTGTTTCCCTGAAGTTCAGACACACAAGAAGTGGAATTGTGTTTTTCACTGTTGCATTTCAGAGAAGAAAGCATTAAAACGAAGGGACATGCACAAACGACAGTTAAAAAAAAAAACCAACAACAAAACACTTTCAGCTCTAGGAGCTCATTAGCTGAACTGTGCAGGCAGAACGATCCCTAACAGTATCCAGTGATTTGTTCTGTCTCACCAACAAACCGTTCCTCAGGAAAATCTTTGGGTTTTGGTTTTTTTCCCTGAAAACGCACGAACTGTTTTAAAGTGACTCACGAGGAAAAAGCTCTTATTGGTAACAGGAGGGAAAATTATGAGTCAGGCAGAGGTCATGCTGAGCCTCTGCCTGGCCCCGCTCCTCCGACAGAGGAGGTTGTGCAATCTCAGCACAGGGAAGCTCCTGTTCCCTGCAGCACTTTGAGGGCAGGGTCCGTTCCCAACACGAGCTGGGTACCAGGTGAGACATGGTCACACCTCAAGCATGAGCTGGGTACCAGGTGAGACCTGGTCACACCTCATCCATGATTTAGAGGCGCTGCAGGGGAGTAAATCCCACCTAACGCATTTTACAGCCTGCTTGTGGGTTTTAACTCTAAACTCGGGTGTTTTTGAAGGAAAGCAGCCTAGGAGGTGGGAATTGCCCTCTGCTGTGGAGGTTTACATGGGAGGAAAGTCAGGGGGTCTCCTGCTCAGCATCCCCCCAGGGGTTACAAGGGCCCAGTCCACCAGAGATCCCATTCAGGGGTCTGGGCTGTATCAGCACCTGCTGATGGGACTGAGCCCCTCCTTGCTCTGTCCTTCTGGCTGAGCCATTGAATCCCTGCAGCAAAGGTTTGGGAATGCTGAACTGACACCAATCCCACACCTCCTTGCTCACCCCATGCCACAGGGCTCAAGAACACCCACGTCTTGCGAACACCAGTGACCAAAGGTTTGGCCCTGCTTCAGTGGCTTGTGCCCTTGCTGCTGCCTCTGACCCATTTTTGACTGAAGGCACTGCTGCTCCTCTTGGAAAAAGGGTGGCTTCACATTTTTTATCCCTCCAAAACCCATCCAACATACAGCTTGGATTTGGATGGGGAGGATAGAGGACTGTGCATGCAACTGGAAATTGCACTTGTGAATCCATCTCTTGCACACAGACACATCTCTTGCCTCTGTTCAGCAGATTTGAAGCACAAAATCAACCAACCAAACACACAATCTGCTTTTAGCATAAGATTTGGGCCCTCACTGCCAGCTAAGAGTTACAGAGACATAGACTCATCAGACATTTCTGATGAGAGATTTTTCTAAGCTGTTTCAGAAGTGAATCTACAGTCCCAACTCCAGAACTGTTTTCACAATTTGTGTAAGATCTATTGATGCATCATATTAAAACACTTATTAAAACAGCTTCTCAGTCCTTCTTAGGTCTCAGAAGGACCTAAAGTCACATTGTTGTGGGTGCTCCTGAGCCAGCTCAATTAAAAATAAGAGCAGATCATGAAGGAGGAGGAGCCTTTCAAAGCAGAAACACTGGATTTAGGGAAGCTAAGATACAGACAAGGTATGGGATGGCATCTCACTCCTACTGTGTAAATACTGAGTAAGGAATTCAGTAAAGGATTGCAAAAACCCAGCTCATTTTAAGCTGGTTAGAAGACACAAGCATTCAGATTTGTTTAGAAGAAGGAACAAAGTAAGTTGTTTTGGGGAGCTGTATCGTTTCTTTTTTCCTCCCTGTTAACACCTATAATTGTGATGGACCCGGAACAAACACTGGATTACTAAGTACAAAGGAGGTGGGGAGCTTTTCAAGTGGGCAGAAAAACACCAGATGACTGAAACAACAAATGATTCAAAACAATATGAAATGGAAGTTTGAAGTACAGGGAAATTTGGGCTGCAAGAATAAGAATAAATGTTTTAATCTTTCTGCCAAAATATAATGACCAGAGAAGTTATGAACCCAAATGCACGTCTCTGAGGCATTCTGAACAGAAAATTCACTGGTGGTTTCATAGATCTCACTGTATACGGTGAGGAAATGCTTTTTTCTTCTCTTTTTTAAAAAGAAAATCCTGACCTGCTGTCATGTGCAACTGTTTCTTTGAAATTTACGGGTTTTTTCAGATTGATACTAAATCATCCGTGCGATTAAAATCAAAAGATCTCCGGGTTTTCCATGCCCTTGCTCACAGCCTTCCCCCAAATAAAGATTGCAAACTGCTTGTAGGAAGCCCTGCACCAGGTGCCTGTCGAGAAGAAGCCAAGACTGAAGAACAATCCAGCCTTGCCCAGAAGGCAGTGCCGGGCTGATCCGCCCTGGGAATTGCTCAGCACAGGAGGCCCCTCTGCCGCTCTGACTCCGCATTTTGACGCGTTCCACTCGCCGTGGTTTCACCCACCGAGCCACTCCTGTCCTCTGAAGCATCTGCTGAGCTGAGGCTGCTGCTGAAACACAGCTCCAGGGTGCACAGTGCTCTCCGGCTGGCTTTATTCCATCAGTGCCTGGGAGTTAAGTCAGGGAAAAGTGGAAGTCCAACATCAGCCCGCAGGTCTCTCGCAGCGGGAGCACCCCCAGGACTCTGCACCTCCATCCTCAGAGCAGGAGTTTCACACCACGCTGGGGAATAACTCCTCTGTCTCCGAGGAGTTTCTCAGCACTGACATTTCCACTTCTGATGCCAGGAAAAACTTGTGCTCTTTCCACAGCCTCCCCAGCGTGCAGCCCCTGCCTCAGTTAGCACTGTTGAATTCTCCAGGTACTCAGGAAAAGAAAATAAATCCTACCTAACAGCATCAAGTGCTGGCACAAACATGGGCAGCTTCTTTTCTCAGAGATCGTGCTGAAAGGAGAAGGAGAAATGCTTCGGAATAAAGATTATATATTGCTAACCCGTCAAGGAAAACAATCGATCACCTTCTTTGCAAACCTAATCAAGAAAAAGGAGAGATGCCTGGCAAGGAAGTTCAATGTTTGGAGCGCAAAGAGCCCTCGCACCAGGTTTTGGCATTCTCAGGTGTAGAGAAATGTGTGGTCATGCACTGTAAAATAGGAGGAAAATAATTTTCTTGATTTTTCTCTCCAGTTTTCAGATCACAAAAACCCCAACTAAAAGTATTTCATTCTCTTTAGCTAAAAAACCCCCAAATCCACACCAAAACACATTTTGCCAGATATTAAGAGCTGATATTTAAGGGGGAGGATTTTCAAAATGTTTATTGGCTTGTGGAAACAGTGGGTTATTTACTGAATTTGCTCTGCACCCTTAATTAGCACAAATGCCAGTAGGGAAACTTCCTGCATTCTTTCTCCCATGCTGACCTTCTGCATGAGAAAAAATCCCCAGTGAAAATAGATCTTAATTCCCTCCTTGAAATCAAACATCTGGCTTTGGTTAAGGAGGCATAAACCCCTATCCTTTGTGATATTTTGACTGCAAGAGCTCTGGGGCAGGGAGGATTTTCTTTGTTATTTGCTGCTGAAAATGAAAGGAATTTCAGTTTATGGATCCAATAATGCTAATGCTGACATTGAAGGATGATGAGAACATGACTGTTGTTGTGATTAACATTCATTTATCACTAAAATGAGTATAAATATCAGCATGCATATTCCATGGCTCTCCATCTTTGCAATTAATTTCTATCATATTCTAAGAACGACTCAATATTGTCCTATCTGAGAGACAGAGCTCACAAACTGATCTCATGACTCAAATTCTTGTGGAAAGGTGGGAGCCAAGGGTGTGTCAGCCTCACCCCAAAAGGCAGCACTGCTGATGTAATTACCTGCTTCAGTAAAATCAGTTTAATGAGAGATAAGAGTGTGCCTGTCTTTAAAAGTGGGAGGTAAATGAAGTAAGTTTGCATCTAGCACATTTTTGTTTGGTTCACTGTTCTTCTCAGAGATCTGATGGGGTGGATGGATGGGCTGGGACCCACCAGCAAAGTCATAAACGGCTTTAGGACAGTCTACGAAACTTCCATGTTTTTGCTGAAATTTATTTCTTAAATAAGAAAGCACAAGCTCAGCTGATGATGAGAATAAATGAATGCTTTGCCTATCTGCCCAAGTTTCCAAGCAAGAGAAAAAACATTGAAGGGCAACATCATTCCCTGTTGCAAAAGATCTGGTTTGGACAGACCTTGTCCTTCCAGAAGGAAAAGGGACAAAAATACTTCACACAACTTTAGGCACTGGAAAAGTTCACATGATGAGCCCTGAGGGCTTATAAACAGCAGCAGATGGGTAGAACCTTAATCATCAGTCTGAGAAAATCACCTGATGTCAGTGCTGGAATTTGACGCTTCCTCAGGATGTGGTGAATACGTTTCCTTACCAGCAAGGTGGAAGCCTCATGCTGTGGAAGGACACAGAAAAGTATCCTCGTGGTGACAAGGAAATCTTTATGGATAACAAAAGTCCAGTAAGAAAAGACTTAACATACGATCCACAAATAAAGAAACATTTTCGTGTAAAAAATGGCATGGCTGAGGCAGTTTTGCACTCTGAAGATCTGCAGCAAGTGCAGGAAGCAGCCAAAACCTCAGCAAATTACCTGGAGTTTAATATAGAACAAAGGATGATGTGCACCTGAAAAAATCTGTGTAATTCTCTGATCCTTGAGGCAGAGAAAAGAAGGATTAGTCAGAACATTTTTGCTTGTCAGATGCTGCTGAAACACCCTCCAAGGCAGACATGATCAAGAGTAGGCAAAGTCAAATTCCACTAATACTTGTATTCCCTTTCCTTTAGCTGCACCAAGAACAAAAGTGGGAAGTCCAGCTTCTTTTCTTAAAATCAAACATCCACATTTTGAAAAATCATGTGCCTACATTATGCAACTACCTAGTCCCTAACAAAATGGGCTGGTTTTCAATCTAGAGTTGTCTAAAAATAAATTTGAGAGGACTGTTTCCCCAGAAGGGCAAGGGTTGTGCACATAACTCAGTGTCCATTTGGAAAATCTCTTCCGCATTCCCACAAACAGCACTAATGATTATCTAAACAGAAAGGTCTTTTTCATCTAATTCACTTCTTGGTCGTCTTCCTTCCCCTTTTTACATTTCTATCAGTCTGAATACTAAATGCAGATTAATGTTTTGCTTAGGTTTGCTCCTTAACATGTCTCTGACATCATACACATTTGTTTTTATATACATACATGTCTATATTCAAACAAATACACAAACCTATGTGCTTTGTATTTATAAACAAATACATATAGGTACAAAAAAGCAAATGTAAGTGTATAAACACATTCATGCAAAGATACAACTCTTGCAAGAGGAATTGTTTTTGATACAATGTTAATATTTAAATTTAGAATGATGGAACTGCGCCAGCCTGTTGAAACTTGCAAACCCCGTTTTTCAACCATGATTATTACACTCTCCAACCATCACAACTTTTACAGAAAGTAAATGTGATAAGGATGAAAAAATAAATAAATAGAAACAGTGTGCAATGCATGAGGAGGGAAATGCTCCCTGCACGTTGGGTGCTTGAGCTGGATGTTGTAAACAGCCTCTAGAAGCTTTTATCTATCAGTTTACTTTAAGCCTCTATCCTTAACAAGTCTTTACATGTGCACCATAAAGGCAAGTCCCACAGCACCTTATTAACTTGTTTATTCTTTCCAGCCCTCTGCATTCAAGCTAAATCACATTATGCAATTAGCTGCGATGAGAACAAACAAAACTTATTTTGTTCTCTTGTGTTTAAGGAGCAGTTCAAAATCTGTTCTCTTCGAAAAGTATTTAACAGACTGAGTTAGGATCAGGTTGATATCTGAATTATTTTTCCTGTCCTACGAAAAGAAGCTGCTGCTGAGGCTATGCTTAAAACCATCGAGATGCTGCAAAAAAAATCTGTGACTCAAACAGTGAATTTGGATGATTTAGACAACTTCATCACCTTTCCTACAAGAACGAAAGATTTAATTATTTGTAGGACGTATGAGTGACAGGGTGGTCTTGACATGCCACAGAGTTCAACTGGTAGCATATTAATATCTTTTCCTTTGAAAAGCCTTGCCTCTAAATTTCAGCGTTCAAGTGATTCAATTATTAGAAACTTCTGCTGGCAAGCAAAGGGCAGCACATCTCTGCTGTGCTACACGACATCCGTTTGTATGGCAAGAGGAAAGAGACAGTTACCATGTAAACAGAAGAGAAACAAGAACAAAACCTCACTCGTTCTGTTGAGCTCATCACCAGTCAAGCCTAATTGTGATCAGCTCCCCCTTCACCAGCAGGATCCTCTCTGATAGAATTGACCATAAAAGGAGATTTGGGGGTTAGAGATATCAGAGGGATTGACCAAATGTTAAAATACTGACGGAGAGAAGACACTCAAAGCATTTGCAACTGTTGATTTTAGCAGGCATTTGCTTTCTAATGTGCAATAGGTGGCTGTCATCGGAACAGCTCTGCGTGATTTATTTCATGACCTTCTCTGTGGAGTCAGCTCATACAAGCCAATTTCCAGTGTTAATGTATTCCCCCAAAAATGCAGGCTGAAGGCATACACTGGGTCCATTCCAGGTCACAGGAAGAACTTATCCCAGCACAAGAAACCATGGGGGTTTCTGTCCTCCTCTTAGCAGTATATTCCAGGAGAAAAAAAGCATTCAATTTATCTTTTTTTTGTAGCTGGGGCTTAATTGAGTCACAAAAATATCCCAGTCCTACAAGTGATAGCAAGTGCTGTTGTTCAGGGGGGGATGCAGCAGCTGACTTGCCTGAAAGATACTATAAAATTTGTACAGAATACTTCACATTCTTCTACCAAGCACAGGACATCGTGGCTGTATAAAATTCCCTTTAAACCACACCACGCACACTGTATGGGTAATAAAATGTCATCCAGAAATACATTAGAAAGTTCCTTAGTCCTCCTTGAAGAAATAGGAAAAGATTCTTGCATGCCATGCGATTCAGGATTATTAAAAAGGAGTACATAAAAATCAACTAAAATTTAAATTATGCTGTAACAAGCTGTTTTAGAGTAAGTTCAAGCTAATTCCCACTGAAAATAAGTGGGATGGATTTGAGAAAGCACAAGTCTCTGAGTAAATATTTCTGGAAGTATAGAAAGAGGAACGGAAACTTGGTCATAAATTTGCCAAGATGAATAGGAGGTGTCATTAATGTTTGCTCTCTCTGTATGAGCCATGGGTTCTTCCTCTTGGGGGAATCACTGTGGAAAACTGTAAACAAATTTTTCTGCACAGCATCATAAAATAAACTCCCAGTTCTGTATTCAGTGCCAGAGACATTGCCAGGCAACAGGAAATTATTGCTATATCTTGAGAGAATGCCCTGAATTTATTATTTTAAGTCATCCGTTAGTGACACCATGCAAAGTTTCGCCTAGGTTTTATTCCAGTGAGCCCAACCTCGAAGCTAAACAGTTGTCCAGAAATTTCAGCAGTTTGAAAAACTCAAATGTCTTCAGTTCACTAAACTCTGTAACTATTGGCTGACAACAGTCAGTAGGCAGCTTAGCAGGAATTAAGAGTTTGGCTGAGCCCACTCAACATTAACCTGAAATATTACCTGAACATTACCTGGAAGGTTGCCCCATTTGGAGCTTCAGGAAGTTATGTGGGGGGAAATTCCCTGCTGAAATTTTCCCACAGGCTCTGCACACGCCGCCACACCTCTGGGAACATGCTGGGCACATGCACCTCCACAGGAACCCCGTCCTGGTGACAGGGAAGCCACCATATCCCTCAGGAAATTTTTCCAGTGCTTAATAATCCTCACTGTTAAAATAATTTTTCTTTCCCTTCTGTCTTGAATTTACATCTCCCAGTTCTGGAAACTTTAACATTAATTACATTTTTTTCTTAAAATATTATGAGAGCAAATGCTCATTCTTTCCTAAGTTTTAACTGGAGAGATGATTTCGAAAGTTTCAAGTCTTTCAAGCAAGCAGAAAAGGCAAAGCTCTACCTGAAGCTCTACATTTAGTGCAGGGTTAATGAAGGGCTTTGTGGACTATTTACATGCAGAGGTGTATTACATGATGTAATTAATTGTCCTCTTTAACTTCAGGATTTTAAAATCCCAAACAGAAAGTTTCTATGACAAATTGCTTCCTTTCCAAATGTTTCCTTTAAACTGCAAATGCGCACACTCCGCCTTTGAACACAAATCTAAGAAAAATTAGGCATCATAGGTGGCACATTTAAATATTAAATGCTATTCTTAGTATTTTATTTTGTTCTCCACTGGCTAAAAACATGTTTCCAGGCAGATTTTTCAGTTTAGGTGGCCAGTGATAATCTGTTAAACTGTGCTTGCAACGGGCTCTCCACACACACCGGCTGCACCCTACTGACACATGGAGGTGCAATTAGGATGAGCCCAGTTTTTAATCACTGTACACAGAACTAAGTGCTGTCCTGTGCTGGCACGCACTCAGGTGAGGGCTGTTCTTGGTGGCTGGAGGCACCTGGGTGGGAAAAGGTGGGAAGAAAAGCAACCCTGTCACCCTCCGTGAGCTGGGACCTGCTGCTAAAAATGAGTATCAAAACTGCTGATGTAATATGTGAAATACTCAGTAAATGGGCTGGTCCAGGGCATCTCCTGACATCCTTGGCCTGCAAGGCTTTTTGTAGGTACCTTTAAACAGCATGCAGAGCCATGAGGACTTTCCTCTGAGCTAACTCATGGCTAAAGGAAACAAGTCACCTTTCAGCAGCAGAGTGAGTGAAACCCTCCAGCTCATTCCCTGAAAAGCTGTGGTGCAGCAAAGACAGGAAGAAATAAACCACCCGAGACTGAGGAAGGTGAGAAGGGGGAATCAGGCAAAGCAGAAAAGAAAGAGGAGGGAGGAAGAGAGGAATCATAGCATCACAGAATGGCTTGGATTGGAAGGGACCTTAAAGGTCATCTAATTCCAACATCCCCTGCCATGGAAGGGAGGAATGAAGGGAGGGAACAAATCTGTGTGTTGTTAGAAATAGCATTGACAATTCTATATAGACTGGAATGACTCTGAAAGACCCAATTAAGGCAATGGAAATGCAGAACCAGTAATGCAGAGATGAATCATCTGACCTAAAATAGAGGGAATGATGAAACATATAAGGGAACAAAGTGTGTCATTTTAGCTTTTACAGCAAAATAATTCCAGACATAATCTCTCAAAAATATTTGGCCAACAAAAACTGTAAGACAGTGTTGGTTACTGCAGCTTTATCCAGGGAGAGTGGAGAATTTATCTATTACAAGATAAAATAGACGGGTCTGCCCTTTTGCAGGACTCAGACACAAAAGCCAGGCAACATCCAAACTGCCACACATGCCAGCCTGTCTGCAAGAGTGACACTGCCTGTTAAAGATTCAAAATAAATTAAAAATCAGTTTATCATCTTTTTAAAATAGGATGTCAAATACGTCATGAATTACAGATCCCTGTCTCACTTTCTCTCTCCCAGGGCAGTGTTGTCCTAATACATAAAATGAGACCAGACCAGCTCTCAGGTGTGCTGCAGTTGGGAAGCAATGAGGAAAAAGCCTCCAATGCAGAGAGACTTCACATATTTGGAGAACTTTTAAAGTCCTAATTTAAAATGAAAAAAATCTTCTGCTTAAGGAGGAGGAAACCCCATATCCAGGCAGCTGAGTAGCCTCTTGGAGAGGAGAGAATTTCTGTTCTACCTCACACATCTCTGCAGATTCCTGGGAACAAATACACCCCTGCAGTAACTCGAGAGTCCATTGACAAGACTGCAGGGGTCACATTCCTCAACTACTCTAGATTAGCCTGGAAAATGCTAATCCCTCCTGTGAGTGTGTCGGGTTCCAGCCACAACTCCCCTCTATGCCATCCTTGCAGCACGACACCCTCTGCTTTTCCCACTTCATCGTCCACATACAAAGGGAAATTTGTATTTTCACCATGTCCTTTCCAACAGGAAACTTCCCTTTTGTATTTAAAGACAATTTTACTAATACTTTGTACTACTTTGGAAATAGGAGGAGACTTTAAGAGGAGAAACAACAGCCACATACACTGAAAGACAACAGCTGGGTCCTTCTATGACACTTTGAGACTCTCAGTATTTTCTGTGCTTTAATTAGCCATTAATTGGCCAGATAAGTGCCATAATCTTTTAGACCAGCATCAAAATACACCTGAAATTTCAACCCAAGGCCCAAGGTCAACTTGAGTTTTTTCAAGTCCTGAGCCATCAGCTATCCTAGCTAGTGAAATGTCTTCTCGTATGTGCACAGACAATAATGCTTCAGACACACAAATGCCATGAAGTACAAAAATAAAAAAGCTTAAAGCCAGATTTGTCCATAGATCTTTACCCTTTGTGTGATGATTCTGTGTAGCTCTCAGTAGTTCTGGGTAGTTCTACCCATTAAAATCGGAGTTTTTTTAAGGTTGTGGGGTTTTCTTTCCTCAAGGAGGTCCATGACAACCAAGGGAGATGCTGTAAGAAGTCATCAGACTGTGAAGAGTCTGGCAAGCAAAACAGTGCAGCTCATGTGTGGGATTTTACCATCAGGATTGTTTTCAGATATTATCCTGTGGTTCTCCAGGACATATTCTAGTTGTAGTGGTCACATGTGACCTAGAGCTATGACCTCTGTGAACATAAATAAGAGAATGACATTGGAGAGATGTCATTTGTGTAACTCAGAGAGGGAAAGCCAACTGTGTAATGGCACAAACAAATTTTGCCTCTTCACATTCAGCACTCAAGATTACATGTACACATAGAGCTGTGTAAGCAAATGTAGCTACCAAATCCCTGGAATATAACACATTACAGCCAGTCAGGCCCCCAGCAGGATGCTGCTTCTGGAGAGGCAATCAGCCTCTCGCTTGTCCATGTATCACTGGCTCCTCTATAATGAACTGCCACAGGGAGCTGAGGGAATGAGTGTTAAATTGACAGAAAAGCAGGTCAGGCGAAAAGGCCTCTTCCAGTGCACTGTTTCTGTCCCTCAGAACTGTAAAGCAACACTTACTAAATAAATCCCCATTCTGTTTTGGGGCTGAACTCGTCATGCAAAGAACGCAATTTCGCAGTCCAGAATTGACAATGAGTTCAGTCAGTAGCCTGAACATAAAGACATCAATAATTCTGTATCTTGGTTATTTTTGCTATGCCACTTGAGCTTTCCACTCAGTAATGAATAAATCCATGCAGAGATGACATCAGTAAGACTGCCCAGGCCATAGAAATGCAAAGTTGACCCTCAGTTGTCACAGAGCAGAGCTTCTGTTCATGATCTGAAAGCAAGTTTTAGTTCCTCATCTCACACCATGGGCATATCTTTATAGTGCAGAGAAAAGCACAAGGATAAGTTTAAAGTTGTTATAAGTTGCAACCTCTCCTTGAAATACACATTTTGTGGTCTAGGAACAAGCATGTTAAATATGAAATTAGTGACACAACAGCACCTTGGCACTATTTGATGAAGCAAAGAAATGAAAACACGATTTTTCAGCAAGCCAATACCTTTACTTCCTAACTTTTGCACTTTTTACTTGATAGGAATTTACCACAAATCACCTCTAACATTTGGATACAATTGCTGAAAAGAATCTGCTCAACATACACCACATTTTTCCAGCATCTCAGCAATGCACAAACACAAATGGACTCGCTAAAATTCTGGAAATTGCTGTCCATCTCTGTGTAATCTCTAACCCCAGAAGATTGTCAGTTGAGGCCAAACTGACTGATACTGAGGAATTAAAGCTCACTTTTCAAGCATACCAGAGCACTAATAGCTCTTTGGTGCTCCCTCTGATTCACTTATATAAACCTTCCAGAAAACTGAGGCTACAGCCACACTGCTTTCTGCCAAGAAACTTGATCCCTAAAGCCACATTTACAGGAAAGCAGGACAATAACAGAATTATTGTACTAATGCAAAATTTTGCACTGTCATTCCATTTGTTCTTCCTGAAAATAAACTTTGTTAAACATGAACAAAGCATGAGCCTTCTTTTTTTAATTGTTTTTATAATAAGCACCAAGCAATTAATTTTTCTTGCTTTTCCTTGCTTGGACTTACTGTCTGGACAGAATTATAGAAAATGCTTGCCATATCATCCATCTCTCCATTTGGTTTTTCCTGAATTTCTTTACACACATCATGAGCTGGGATGAACACATTTGTAACTAGGAAACCAAAGCCACTTTTTAATATTCTGACACACTTCCACTGTCATCAGAATACTCAGGATTTTAATTTTAGAAGGCCCAGGGACCAAACTCCAGCTGAAGTTACGCAGAGCTGGGAGGACTGCTAACACAAAATTGCGCCGTATCTGCTGCACTGTGACAGATTTTCTATTTCAGTTGTTCCTGCAGCTTTTCAACAACGTGCTTTTCAGAAATGCCCACGAATTTGCAAACCCTTACTAGTCACAAATGAAAATTTTTTTATGCTTTTAAACAAGGAGCATAGTAAGCCATGGCTGTCTGTCCACTCAGAGAACACGTGCACCAATACCTGCAGCATATTTGTCCCTGAACCACTGTCCAACCTGTGGAACAACCACCTTTTTAAGCAGGTACGTGTTTCCTGCTGTTTAACAGTTTTCTGGGTTAATGTTACCACCCAGCTTGTCGCTGTCTGGCAGCATTTCTCTGAAGCTGTCCGAGCTGTTGCATGTGGGTTCTGAGAGGAAAATATTACCTGGATTGTGCTATTTGCAGAAGAACGAGCGTGACAGCTAAAAAAGCTCAAGACTTGGCACTCAGAAGCTGCAATACCAAGAATGAAGGGAATTTTACATTATACTGTATTATAGTTATTTTCCTGGTAAGAAATTTAAATCTTCAGGAAGATTCTTGTCTGTGTACCTTGCATCACACTGGTAATGGAAACACTGCAATTTTTGTAATATTCACGTTGTGTATCTCACTGCCTGGCTGTCTCTCTGAATATTGGGTAGTGTCTGTACTTCTGTGACAAGATAAGTGACAGGTTTTAAACAGAAAAAGTAAGCTTCCATACTTATCTGCTAGTATTTGTTATAGGAAGTGTCATCTGAACACACTATCGAAGTGCAGAACAGACCTCTCTACATGGATAGAAGACTCAAAGAAAATTTACCAAGATGAAAAATTTTAGCATTTCTACCTAGTCAAGGTGTTCCCCCCACCAAAATGAAGCAGCTTCAGAGCTGTGTCCTTTCCTTAAATTCTCTCCTTCCCCAAAACCAAGCTCTTCTCTGCAAAACTCTTTCTCAGCTGCTAATAGAGGAGTGCCTCAGGATATCTGAGATACTTCTAAGGCTCTCTACAAGAAAATAACCTGATGTCATTAGATTTAAATTAATCACACAAGGTCCAAACCTTCACTAAAAAAATTTTAGGGTCTCTACATGAAAAAGAGCTGAAACTACAGATCTAAAAAAAAGACAGACTAGCTCCAGAATATGACTTTATTCCAACTACTTTTATATTAAAAATGAAACAAAGGTTAGCATTAAAAACGCTGAACTATTCAGAGCACACAACTCTGCCCTTCAGTGCAATATTTACATTACAAAAATAAGTAATTCTCATACTTACATATACAACTAACCCAAGTGTTTTAGCTTTTACATGTTAATTTGCTTAAAAAGTCAATGTATAATCATCAATTCTTTTTAAAGTTTCTTTACATTCTGTGTTTTGCAGGGGCTCAATTTTTAACAAAATTCCAGTGATTAAGCTTGTTGGCAAGTATGACCTAAAGTTAATCTGAGCAGTTATTGGATACTCCAAGTGGAGAACAAACCTTATACTTAACAAACATGCATCTGGTAATAACAGCTGCAACCACACATATAGCTGAAAAATACATCAAACTAAGCCCTCCACCAAATCATCTAAAATTAGAAATGTTGGAAAATATGTTCATAAACAGGCTAATCTTGAAGGACCAGAATACATTCAAGTAATTGTGAAAGGTACATTTGACAAAATTAACCTACTTAGAGACAACTTAAACCCCAAATACTTCTACAGAATTAATTCTTTGCCTGGATTTCATTAGAATCAAGAAAAATCTGATTTTCTTGGGGATAATCACGGAATTAAGGCATCCATAAACTTTAACATCAAGTCAGTCAGACTCGATAATGAAATATAGATTAAGTCTTATGTCTTTCTGAATCACACAATCTTGGAGGATTGCATTCAAAATTTTCTCAAATCATCTGTTTGTACGAACTACAGAACTATAGAATCATAGAATTTGAAAGGGATCTTAAAGATCATCTCTTTCCAGCCCCCTGCCATAGACAGGGACACCTGCCACTAGACCAGGTTGCTCAAGGCCTTGTTCAGCCTGGCCTTGAACATTTCCAGGGATGGGACATCCACAACTTCTCCGGGCAACCTGTGCCAGGGCCTCACCGCCCTCAAAGTAAAGAATTTCTTACTAATATCCAACCTGTTTCCTCTCTTTCAGTTTGCACCCATTTCCCTTTTTCCTGTCACTCCAGTTCCTGATGAAGAGCTTCTCTCAGCTTCCCTGTAGCCCCTTCAGATCCTGAAGGTGCTCTGAGGTCTCCACACAACCTTCTCTTCTCCAGGCCGAACAGCCCCAACTTTCTCAGACTGTTTCCAGTAGGGGAGGTGCCCCAGTCCTCTTATCAACTGCGTGGCCTCTTCTGGACTTGCTCCAACAAAATTATACAAGCCACTGCCTGGGCCCTATTCTATTGGCTGCACTTTCACTAGGGAACCTGACAAATTAAAAATACTGATAATAAATACCTGCACAGCGAGACATACTTATACAAACACGTGTGTAGGAACACCTTTAAGCAGGTTAATTCTGGCATGGAGATCCTCCATCTGTGCCACAGGCCCTTTTGGAGAAGCATGGATGAGAAATTAGGCAAGACCAGTTTGTTTCTCCTTGGCTGAGAAATAACTGAGTACACACAGGAAAGAAAAAAAAATTAGCAAGGTCTTGCTGGATTTCCAAGCTCAAGTTAGTTCCCCAAATCCTTCCCTGGCAGCACAGCCAGCGTCACTGCACAAACTGGTTTGTGGGAACAGATGCAACTGCTGCCCCAGTTGCTTGTTCCCATCACCACAGCAGGACCCTGTGCCAGAGCAGTTGTCTGCACACCCGCGCAGCAAACCAGACCAGGGAGCTATTCCAGACAACACCAAAGAGCTCGCTCGGGTTTTGTTCTGGCTCACAAAGCCACACTCACGTCAGGGCACAAGTCCGCGAGTGAAAAAAACCCCACTCCTTTCACAAGCAGCTTCCCAAGTTTCCAAAACCACCAAAAGAGCCAGCAATGACCCAAAAAAAAGAAAAAAAAATCTGGAGAGGGAAGAAAGGAGCCAGACCCGGTAAGGTACGTTGCCTTCCCTTACATGGGTTTCAGCCCATTTGCAACAAAACCTTGGCAAAAAAGGTTTGAACGCATCTCTAAACACATTCCAGGGATTCTAGCAGCTGCTTCGGAGTATTTGTGACCTAGGTGGGATATCTAAAAGCACACTGAAAACATGCATGGGATTAGATGCTAATCTCTAGAGCTGTCCTTAATGAAAAGATAACGTGCCAGATTAGCTTTCAACAAAAACAAGAGAAACCTTGTAATTCTAATTTCTATTTTAATACTTGTATTTTGACACATAAAGCCCTATTCAGGTATTTAGTTCAAAGCGGATAATCACGACGAGAAGCCAGCCTAAAGCAATGATAATGGCCATTATAATTTTTTCAAATTACATCAAGATGAACGAGTACAGCAGTCACAAAGGGTCCATAACAAAACCCACCAGGATCTGGGTGCGTGTTCCCCTGATGATAACAGAGGGCGGTGGGCTGGCTTGGGAGGGGAATGGTGGGTCGCTTTTGAAGGGGACAAGGGTGTCTTGTCAGGGGGACAGGAGGTGGCTTGTGAGTGAGGTGGGTGGCTTGGCAGGGGTTTCGTGGGTGGCCTATTAGGGGTTCAATGCGTGGCTTTTGAGTGGGACAATGGGTGGCTTGTGAGGGGGATGGGGTGCTGGTTTTTGAGGGAGTTGGTGGGTGGCTTGGGGGAGTCCATGAGTGGCTTTTGAGTGGGACAGTGGGTGGCTTGTGAGGGGGATGGGGTGCTGGCTTTTGAGGGGGTCGGTGGGTGGTTTGGGGAACTCAGCGGGTGGCTTGTGAGGGGACCCAGATTGGCTTTTGAGGGGGACAGCAGGTAGCACTAAACGTGAGGTTTCTTCACAGACCACACCGGGCCTGCCCCCTACACTTAGAAAAACACACAACATGAAAATTAATTATATTAATCATTGCAATAAAAGCCCACGACAAAACAATTACAAATTTGGGTGAATTGCGGGCGAACGCTGCCCGCTGGTTCCCCCCGACACCCGCAGCAGAGGCCGATCGGGGGGTGCGGGTTACCACAGCGGCACCTCCCAAATCCCACCGCCCGCGCCACCGGCGGGGCCACACGACAGGGACCTGTCCCTCCGCGTGTCCCCCCCCGTGCCGGGCCACCCCCACACACAGCGCCCGCAGCTGCCTCAGTTTCCCTCCCGCGGGACGGGGGTGAGGGCGGCGCTCCGGGCGCGTCCCGTCCGCGGTGGAAGGAGGGCGGCCGGGGGGATCCCCGCTCCCGTCCCCGTCCCCATTCCCGTTGCCATCGCCGTC
>WBMZ01014696.1:0-116172 GCA_013400975.1 Atrichornis clamosus
GTCTAGCAAAACCATGACAGAAATACTGCTAGATGGCATGATTTTTTTCAAAAGAAGAGAAACTTTAAAGTATGACAGGAACAGCTATTTCATTTGGAAAAAAGAAGTCTCTTTCAGAAACAACTAAAGATAACTGGGAATACAGCTTAAGAAAATGGGTCAAGAAATATTTTCATTATTATTTTGCACATACTGGGAAGTATTTTGTTGAATTACAGAACCACTATCTGAAAATCTTACTGAAGCATCAGAGACAAGACTTAATTCTTCATTGTGGCCCCACTAATGCTCTTCAGAATTAAGCTAAATTACTGTGTCTTTCAAGCCTCATATTTTTGACAAATATTTAAGACTTCTTGATCTTTACCATGTATTTCACACTGGTCCACAAGTGAACTTTTCAAAAAATTAGCTTTTGATTTTGTGCCTTGCATTTTGTCAACTGGATTCTTGTGAGCTTTGGGTTAGCAACTTTAAGCCTCTGCTTCACAGAGGCTAATTAAATTAAATCAACTGAGTGAAAAGGCGGCCTCTCAGGTCTGCAGTAGAACAGAAACCAATCCCAGAGGGATGAGGAAGGGTAAGGCAGCAGCATGCAAGCTTTCCCCCTTCCCCCTTCCCTTTTGTGGAAGCTGTCCTAGGCACTGTCCAGGAGGCTGTCAGCTGAAACTGGCGGCTGCCATCAACTAACACTGGGCACATGAAAATGAGCCAAAAAGACAACAGAAGGAGAATGGAAGTGCCAATGTCCTCAAAATTCTGGCACTGAGTGGAAATAAAATCTCCTTTATCTACCTCACTAATTTGTTTGATTAAGGGGATGTGACTTATCCCCATACATTGGGGACTGGTAAGAAAGCTGCTCGGAGATGGCTTTTGAAAGCATGTGTGCCATTGATTGCAGCTCCCAGTCTGTGGACAGAAACTACTGTATTATCCTCTGATTAGTAAAATGGCCTCACTATAGGAAAGTCTGTGAAGCTGGGAAAGCTTAGGGTAGTTTCTACTGGTATGTGCCACAAAGTTGCAATCAGCAGACATAATTTGGAGACAGTAGTTATCATGTCAGGTACAGGTGGAAGTTCAGAAAACTCACCTTCACAGGACTATTTTTTCATGCTGTAATACGAGCCCACAGGTTAAAAGTTTAAGTGTCCAAGTCAGTATTCACAATTGGAAATGGAAATTATTTTGCCATATTGCATAAACATGGCAGTAACCTTTCCTCTCTGAATGTGATGCAGTCTTGTGCTAAGTGGCTGAAAACCTGGTTGCATTGAGCTCAAAGAAGGAAATAGGTCTACAGGGAAAAGTAACGTGTGTTAATAAATTGGTTATTAACATGGTTGGAAGAGGATGTTTCAAAAAACATAAATGCTTTCAAGCACACAAGTTCTTCTTCAGGAATAAATTTCATATTCTTACACTCCTTAAACTCAATGGGAGCTTTAGCATGAGCTCATTTATCTCTTATATTTAAATTGCAAATAGAGAGGATGTGAGATTCATCCTAAAGGAAGTGAATTACCTACCATTAAAGAAATGATGGGGTTGTTCTAAATAAAGCCTGGAGTGCTGGCGCATCTTGACCCAAAATGGGTGTAGAGTTCAGAGAAGGCAAGTCAGAACACTTTTTAGCGTTGGTTTACCCACCTGTTAAACAGGTCTAACAGTCAACCTCAGGAAAACAGAGAGGATTAATTAGCATATCTGATGTTCTCTCAGATTCCAGAGAAGAGAAAGAATACAGTGCAAAATACTATCCTGATTTTTGTCATTTTGGTAATCCATCATCCCACAGCTCTGTGGGGACAGGAACTACTGTCTGATTCAGCAGGCAAACACATGCAAAAGCCACTGAGATTTGCCTTTGTTGTGGGCTGTCAAATGTGTTTTTATTTTTATTTAATTATCGGCCTTTATGGGGAGTGAGCTCCGATTCTGAGTGCTTTCCTGGGACATCATATGATGAGGTGGTACCAAGGGAAGTGCTGCAAAGTAGGTCAGGTACCACAAATGTAACCAGACAAGTCACTCAGGGGAAGTTCAGCTGTTTCAAATAAGTCAGAGACTACAGCCTGGAAGACAGTGATTAAAGCTTAGAAGCCTTTACTGAAGCCACAGCATGATAGGCCTGAATCACTCCAGTAGTCAGATAAAGTTGTGCTATTATCAGTTTTCAGCCATCATGCTAAAATTCTGATCCTGCCAACCTTACTCACATTGAGGACTATCCCTTGCCTGGCAAGGAGACCCATTTCCTGTGTTCACACATTATAATTGAGGTCTGAGTCTAGAACAAATAAAGGCATATGAAAGACACTCAGTGCTGTCTACATTGGATAAACTTTGCCTAAGCATTTGAATTTTTATCCAAATTGAGCTCATTCATGGAATCTTTAGCAGTTCTAACACAGACAGGATTTAAAATACTGTCAACCACCTTACGTAACTAAATGAGTGTTTGTAATTAAATACCCTCAATATTTGTTGAATTTGAGCTATCTTCGTTCACTGACAAAGGCAAAATAAATTTGGAAAATATGCTTTGATATGTATTTTGCTTTACTAAATCAGGGAAGTTTTTAAGAGCTACCTCATACACACCTGTTCACATTTGCCTAGTTTGACAGTCAGCTGTAATAACAAATTCCCAATTCAGCCTTTTCAATCTATGTTATCATTGTTCACCTTCAGCAGCACAATTTCTTAAAAAGGGATGTGTTTGGTGTTATATTGGTCTGAAAAGGACTAAATTTCATCAATTTCGTTACCTTAATGCTGATTTTCGCTAGCTTCAGGTTTTGCCTGTTCTTAGGACTACTGTTTTTATCATGTGTTTTCTTCATTCTGGAATGAAAAAACAGAGGAGTTAAGTCGGGAGTGGGGGGAGTGGGTTGTTTACTTAATTGGGATTTTTTTCCCCTCAGAATACATATAAATTGAGATATCAAACTAGTCCTCATGCTGATTTTTGACAAACTTAATTGTACCAACAGTACCCTATACTAAAGTGTTTTTCCCTTGACACTCTGGGCTGTTACATGTTCCTGGGTAGGCAAGCCTTACAAGGATGCTGTTACACAGCTCTTGTTTAGTGTTTAGATCTTTAATATTTAGATCTTTAAAGTGTTTTGTGTCTACTTTGAGCAGGCTTTGTGCCAGTTCCCCAACAATGTAGCTGAATCAGTAACTTGGAGCCAATTCCATGATAGTGGGTCCAGCAGTCTGCTCTGGGTATGTATCTTGTGAGTCCTGCAGCCTGCAAGCCTCTTTGCCAAACAATGATATAATCAATAAGCTGCCAGCTCTTGGATCAAGGATGTATCCAAGATATTTTAGGCTTATCCAATTACCGAATAATTGTGTTTGCAATAGCTAGCTCATGTTCAGCACATTTGGTTATTAGAAGAAAGTTGATTGCTGCTGACTCTTTCAGTGCCAGTGCTGTCAGAAAAGCTCCACTTTATTATATCTCCACTAAGCTTAGAAAAGTTAGCTCAGAGTGTCTATTTTCCTATTTGTGGTGTCACGTAATGACACACAGCTTATTCACATTGCTGTCCTCCAGTGGGGTTAGCGTAGAAGCATTAAAAATGCTGGCAGTATGCCTCCAATTCCCTCTTCTCCCCCTTACACTACTGCAGAACTTTAAATGATAGTCCCTAAATCCACAACCAACTCCTGAAGCCACCCAGTGAGCCAGCAGGATGTGGAGCTCTTCGGAAGCACCGATGAGTACTGAGAGCATTGCTCCTGGAGTCCCCTCTCCCCACAGCCACCAGCAAATCAGGATAACCCACCTGGCAGGTAAGGGTTATCTTTGTTATAGAAACTGGTGTTTTTCAAGGCTTTTCACTCTGCAGACAAATAAATAACCTATAGACACTGTGGAAAGCTGAGACCATAAGAATTCTAGATTTTCTGGAACAGTCCTGCTTCAGTGATTTCTTTGAATACTAGTGTAATAACTGCCCAAATACGATAAAAAATGTCAAAATATTTTCATGGTCATTCTTTTGCACATTTTGCACTTCCAAGGGGATTCCAAGTTGCAACACCTATATTTCATGATTTGGTCTCATGTCAATTTTCAGTCCATAAATTCAACAGGATTTGGGACTCTTTGAGAAATTCCAGCAAAAATTTTCTTTAGAAGTCATATTTAAAATAGATTGTTCCACTCATGCACTCAGTAGGTAAGCATAAATAAGCTGCAAATGAGACTGCATGGGTTGAGTTTTTTAAATGTTTTTGTAACTCTTGATTTTCCTAGAAGGACTTTAGTCTTGAAATTTGAGGAGAAAATCTAAAGAAACCACAGTGAATATTCTGGGCCAACACAATCATATTCACATGTTGCAGAGCAATGTACCTTCAACATGCAGGCGTGTTGAGAGCAGAAGCAAACATCGCTGGATCAACAAGTAAGTTTCAGTCTGTATCCAGAGGCGTGTTACTTTCTATAGCACTTAACACGAGCTCCCAGGAAATCAGAGGGTGAACACCCAGCGTATCACAGACGTAAGGATTTTCTGTGGCATTGGTCATGGTTCAAAGAAGATACAGATGCTTTTCAGTCAGTAGTCAAAGGGAAACACATACCCTCTTTCCTGGAAACAGATAAGGAACTGGGATAGTAACAGCTCAGTATGCAGAAGCAAATAAAGGAAGGGATTACAAAAAAAAAAAGAAAAACAAAGGCAGTTTAAAACAAGTGGCAACATCACTTTTAATTTTTTTCTTTTTTTGTAATGACAGTTTTAAAAACCACTTAAGATCCACATAAAAGTACAGTATGTGGGATTCAAATAAACACAAGTGGCCTACTAATGCACTAACGTGCGTGTAATTATTTTAAAATCTGGTTGCACAACAATGAACTCTGCTTTTCATCTTAATCTCATGAAGGAGAAAAGATTTCTGTGGTCTTGGTAAAATGCAATCCACGCCAGGCTTGGACTAGTCTGGCCACCCAGGTTTGCCTTTTCATATATCTGATAGATGTGTTTTGACAAGTTATATTAAGTACAAAGCAGGCCACCAGAGCAGCATGTGGAGTTGATAGAAACAGAGACAGAAAGGCAAATAACAGTATGAACACACTTTTGCAGGCAATATTTGCCATAACTGTGTATCCCCCCATACATCATACCACCACACTTCATGAAGAGAAAAAAACAGTCGTTCAAGATTCAGGGCTTAAAGGCTTTCAAAAGGTAATATTTTATGCAGGATTTACAGTCTTTACATCTTTCTTATTTATGTCAGGTTTGGTTTATTTTTTATTTTTTTTTAAAACAGAATTGTTAGCCTTGGTGTACCTTTCATTTTACTCTGGTTCAATTAAGGGGAACGTCAGAGCTTCCATTCCCACTCCATCCTTAGCTTTCTATTAATACCAATGTGTGTTTCATTTAGTCACTCCTCTGAAAACTGGTGCAGAAACTTCAAAAGGGGAAAAAAAAATGCTGGCACATGCACACCTGAATTGATTGCCCTTTTCTTTCACAACCATCTTGAGTACATCACCGTCATCCTCCAGAGCCCTCCTAAACAAGTTTTGGCAAAAGCAAAAACAAACACTATTTTACAACATCTTTGGATGCACTTCCAAAATGCAAAACTAATTAATCAGTAGTCTCTCAGAGACTCAGCTAAATGTGGCTGCCTCTTTGACACTGATCTCAGCTTTGATGAGAATATAGAAAGCATGTGAGCAAACCCCCTAAAAGAGGTAATGGGTTTCAATTATTTATTTATTTGGAAGACGGGGGAGTAGAAGGTTAACAATAAGTACACAGCTAATCCTGCTTAGACCCTCCTAACCACGAGGGTGTTTAAGTCCCTGCTTCCTTACACTGTGCCTGCACAGGATGCAGTAGGATGCCTTTCTTAGTCTGTCATTGTGCCAAGCTCCTTGCAAAGCAGAATATACTTAAAGGACATGTATACTGTCAAGCCTCATATAAAGACTGTTATTTTTAATTATTCATTATCAACACTAGAGAGCTGCTAGCTCAACATATAGGCCTTTCCCCTTGCTACGTTTAACTGTCATTGATTTTCAAGTCAAGAGTGTGTATTCTAAGCGTTAGCTAGTCATTAGCATCATATTCTCCAGACACAATATAATCATCCTAATAATTGATTGTAGTGAAGGTAGTCACTTGTATCCCATACAATTCTCAGCCATGAACTTTGTCCCCTGCAGTTTATTATGCACAGAGAAACATCTTGATGCTATAATCTATCTTCCTCACAAATTTACATCAAAGGGCAACAAGCTACATATTGCTCCTTCAAAACATACCACTTGTATGATGTTGTAAAAGCACCTGCTTTTTCTGAAAAGCATGTTATTAGCAAATGTGAAATTACAAAAAAACCCTCAAACCACTAAGTGAAAGCTTTCCTCATAGACACTATATATAGAGAGAAAATACACATAGGATTTTTCTTTGGGAAAAAACCCCTGTTAAAATGAAGTGGAATGACTTTTGTGTCACAAACAAAAGGGCTATATTGATAGGACACTGATTAAGAGAAACTGCCTGTAGAAGTAAGAGTAATCTACAATATTTATGTGATAAATACCTTGGCTAAAATGCCTGCTTTCCCTGTTGACTGGACCAATTTAAAATCATTTCATGTTCTTAAATCATTTATAAGTTGTACTGTTTTTTCTCTCCCCCTACACAGACCTTTCTAGTGCAATATATAGATAGTGAGGCTTGGAAGTTTTCAAGATGTCTATTTATAAAAGTTTTAAACATGATTTGCCACACAAATTCCCTAAGCCTAAATATAGTTCTCAAAAGGTGCAAATCAAAAAGGACAAAAAGAAGCCACTGAAATATTTATAAAGAAGAGGAAAAAAAAATCTATGGTAAACAGCAGCTAATTGTAACCCCATTCCCATCGTCTCCTGCCTCCAGCTCAAAACCAATCTGATATTTGACCTCTGGAAGATAAAATGGGACTCTTCCGTATTTACTTGATAGATTAGATCCATGTACAGAACTCTTATTACAATAGTGATTAGGCACTTATTTATATACAATGAATAAATATCTTAAAATCTGAGGAGCTTACTCATCTATACTATAGAGGTACACTTTTCACCATTTTTAAGTAAGAAAAGGGATTGTAGGAGTGTTAGACAGCACCGTTTACTGGATTGGAAAGATCTCAAAGAGGAGAACTAGCTACTTGGAAATTAATCCAGCTATTTTCTTATCACAAGAAGGCATAAACTCTATGAAAATCCTCAGAAACCAATTGGGTCACATGATGTCTACAAGCAGAAAGAAGAGATTTAATAAGTCACTGTTGCCAGTTCAGTATAATACTGAAACCAGGATCTCATCTTCATGTGATGGACTCTGATGTATGAAAGATGAGATAGCCATGGTTGAGCCAGGATGAACAACTTTCCTATAAAATAGGAGACAAGTCAGGAAAATTGGTGACATTTTCTCTGAGAGAATGGAAGGAAATGTGAAATACTGGTATGATCAAAAGTATTCATTTGCTATGTGTCTCATATTACAGCGTTAACTGGTTACTCAAAGATCACTCTAGATATGTACGTGCACAAAGCTCTAACAATTTTTTAAGCTGTATAATTTCTGCCTTCTAAGTTATTCACTAGGCACTCTTAACACAGAAAACATTGCATTTTCTTGAGGACATGAAGCAGTATCAGTTATTTTTTGAAGTTTTCATTCAAGCTACTTGTCATTCAAACAATCCTATTCTTAACTATTTATAATCTATTTGTCCAATAGTAATGATTAGATTTTTTTGTTTGTTTTGTTCTTGCAGAAGGAGAAATACTTCTAATAGATACACATGCTTCAAATAGACACAACAACAAGACTTCAAAAGAGAAGTGGAAATCCTTTTGAACTCAATGAGTTGTACCATTCCTTTTTACCAAAGTTTTTGTTGTTGAAGGTGTATATGTATATGAATAAAATATATCCAAAGAAATGGCATTAAATACATCATCATTTCGCAGATAAAATAGCACTGGGCTTCCTATGGGGTTAATTTGCAGTATGGATCTTAAAACACTAGGGTTAGTATTCTCTCTGAAACATTCTAAAGCATTTTGTATTTTTCTGCCCATAGTAAAACTTTTAGAAACGTGATCAACTTTTGGAAACATGACATTGTGCAAGACCCTGATCTCCATCTCTATTTCCTTAGCTCCTACTCAGATAGATGGAATCTTTGACAGCTCTTTAGTCCTTAGTCACTGAAGATACCTGTAAGACAGAGGCAATTTTCTAGACCTGACAATAGAACTAACTTCTACATCTACTTCTATACCCTTGAAACCTCCTCTCTCCTGTGGAAGTTTCATATTAGAAAGCACATTTCCAAACTCCATTTCAAGGAGATGTTTCAATTCTTTTTCAGTGAAGGTCTTGTCAGTTTTACCAGTTCACTGATTCACATTTCTCATGCAAACTTAGAAAATACATGCAGCACATTGTACATTCCCCTATGTGACCATGGTTGGCCTTTATTAACTGTTAAGTTATTATTTACACCTGATGAATGATTAAGTGCTCTGTAACAATGTAAAGAAATTTGGCCTGCGTGGTCCAGCTGCTAGCTGAATTCAATTGCTTCCACTTGAGCTTGGTATGTGGAATATTTAATAGTCTTCAGCATAAAAATCTTTGCTCAGGCAGGAAATGTAAATATTTTCTTATTCTTTACAAGACGAAAAGGTCAAGTTTTACTAAATTGCCCATATCACATTTCTCAATATTATAAATTTTATCAAAAGCTCAATTTTTTGTTGTAAAAGGAATATTCATTTATCCACAATAAATATATTTAGTAAGTGACTGTCTAGCATAATAATCTTCTTGCTTTTTACTTTTGTCAGAGTGTATAGTGTTTCACAGTGTGAACAGCAATAATGGTCATGTGTTCATATGAGTAGATTCATTTTGGCAAGCCTTGTTAGTTGACAGGTATGTAATACACTTGCCTTGCGGCTTTGAGACCAGGTTTCAAACACAGCCTTCACTGAAGTGACTGAAAATCATTCAGATCTCATAACTGTATCAAGTGACAAGTAACGTGAATTCAGTCAGTATGTGTATGGGACCTGATGTACACTAGCCAGTCAAAAACGCTTCCCTTTATTCAGTGCACTGCTATCTCTGACCATCAGAAGACACTTAAGGCAAGGGATTATGGCCAGCAACACAAATCTATCTTTCTAAATATATTCATATCTTTCCAACAAGACATTTATGTGCCCAGCAGCTGTTTCCTTGGCTTTTGTACTCAGTGTCCACTAACGGAAGTCCCTCACATATACAATAAGGGCACTGTACTAATTGTCAACATTAATGCCAAAAGCAGCAATTCTATCAAGCTGATGTTGACTCAGACATGGACTTGTCCTGATTGGGCTACTCTTTAACGCTGCTGGACACCTCTCACTGTAATGTTTTCACTGCTCACCAAAGAGTGCCAAATGTTGGCATCTCATTCATGCTTGTCATTGCCATGATATCACACATTAAGCTCTAAGAGGAAACAAGATTTCACCTTATTAGATCACATACAAGGAGCATGTCAGTAATATGAACTCGTGGTCAGAAAAGGAAAATGGAATTTATGTCCAACAGCCAATGATTCTGCAGGCTCTAGGTAAGTTATTTAATACCTTATTTTTTTTTGTCCCAGCTTTATCCACTATAATATAAACTTATTAAGAATAAGAATATGCATTCTAGACACTGAGAGATACAACTTGTTTACAATGTTTTTATCCATGAGCAAAATATACGGCATGTGCAAGTATGTTTATTTTATTATAAGCATCTCAAAATCCACTTTATTCCCCTGAATGTTTTCTTTAAAGTAAGAAAGTATCATACAGATGGAGTGTCTCCAACTTAGATAAACTTAGAAAAGAAATTCAATGTATTTTTACTGCCTGACATGGTTTGAAACATGGATGAGGCATATTGCTACTAGTTGTGACATGGTCATACCAACCGTGGTAGAGGAAACTCAAATGTATGGAAGGAGAGTTCTCATTACACCAGCAAAGAATAAGGAAGCCATAGGAAAGGAAAAAAGTGGAATTTGTCTGTTCTCAGACTTTTACACTCATCTCCTTCACTGCCTTACTTTGAAGCTTTCTCACTCAGATGGTATATTCCTTTTTTTAATTCAGGTTTGACCTTTGAGGTTTTTGAACCTTTCTGAATCCTGCCACATCTGTTTCCTTTCTATTTATTACATATATTCTTTCTTCTTTTTTTTCCCACCCTTGCATCAGTGCTCATATTTACAAACTGAATCTTTCAAGATGTTTTCTTCCCTTTCTCCACCCAAGCTGTCTGAGAGTTCACTGAATCCCAAGGAAACATGAGGTCAGGCCATTACTGCTCTGCCCCAAGGCTTTCCACTTTATCTCGTAGTACGTCAGTGTTCTCTGTGCTGTTTGAAGCTCCTCCCAATTAACTTTCATGTGATGATGTCAGTTACACACTGAAAGTATCCACATTTGAAGGGATGCTGTTTTCATTCCCTTTTACCTTTTAGGCTGACTCCTCCACAGTCAAAATCACAATTCCAGCTCTTCCTTGACACATGTTTCTCAATGAAAAAAACTAAATAATCATTTTATAAAATAAATCATCTTGTGTGATTACACTTGAAGATTACTGAATTGTTGGGGTTAGTATCAGTGACATTACTGTCAGTAACATGACTACAGTATCCTTTGGATTAAATCAAGATAAACCATATTTTGTTGAGAGAAAGCGCCACAGAAGAGGAAAAAAAATGACTTTCAAGTAAAAATACACTGTAGCACAGTCACCCCCTTTCCATGCTGTGTCATTCAAGCCATAATTCTGGGAAACTGTAGGATGTCTATTCCTTGTGCTGATAGCTGATAAGCTGATGAGAATTGCATGTGTGTTCATTGCTATGTGTGAAAAGTTTGTTTTAAATTACTTCTAATAGTCCTGTGTCTTGGTTTTTTTCCTCTAAAATCACTGTAGTGATCATTAGGGAAACATCCTATTCTTCCACAAGTCAGTAATGTTAATGAATACCTCAGTGAGGTTCACTCCACAACCTCACCAGCACAGGTCAGGGGAGCTCACTGAAAACCAGTGACATTATTTACAGCTGAAGATTTGGGAGTTTGGGCCAGTGTAATGATCTTGTTCCATCAGGCTAATTACTGTGTAATAAACACAATAAATATCAACAATATTCATAGCCATATGAATAGGAACACGCTAATTTTTAATGCTTGATTTTAGCTCAGTAAGCAGGTAGAAAATATTAGATATTCATGCATCTCAGGTAACCTGCATAGAAGTTTGGGTCTATATTTAAACTGTGAAGAGTATGAATCTCTAATTTGTATTATTTCTGCAGAACTGAATTCATACTCTTGGTTGCATCTGCGTTAAGTTTCTTTATCAGGATTCTTGTGTGTAGCAGCTTGCCCATAAAAGATCCTCTACATACAAGTTTGAGCAATATAACTCCACTTCATAACTCAAAATGTACTTTGTAGAGCAATGAATTTGACTAAATGTCTTGGGAGGTTACTTCAAAATTTCAGCATACTTTCAAATCTTAGAACAAATATACTGTGACTTGTCATGGCATCTGCATTAGTAAACAAAATATTTGAGAGAGACCTTCAAATTGGACGGTGGGTGAAATCCAGAAAAAGGTGCAAAGAAAATATAACTTGGTACATTTTCTTTGTTCTTTATCTTTCATATATTTTCCATCTCTGACATTATAAATCAATAATAGAATAATTGTACAGGTCAAGCATAGATTTATACATGAAAGTTTCCCAAAGATTTAATGTCCATTTTTTTTACCAGAAGTCCATTTCAATAACAGGCCACTTAAAAAAAATGGCTACCACTTAAATCAAGAATCAATTAGAAACATTAATAAAAAAAGCCCTGTTAACTTCCATTAGACTCTAAATGAGCTTTTTAATCTCCATTAATCATACAGTTGTTAATCATTGTTTTAATCAAGATTAAACAGGGTGAAAAACAAGGATTTTAATTCCTTTCAAATAAATTAAAAATCAGCTTTGTTTAAAAACTACAACTAAAATTTACCTACCAAATGAGGAAGGGAATGGAATTCATGTGTTCAGTCACTTCTTGTTCATGCACTGAGGGAAACACTCGTGGAAACCAGGGTAAGCCAATTTGTAGCTAGTGCAATTATCTTCATCTGTGATGAAGACTCAAATCACAAAGGTATTTAAAAAATCCTGACTCAAGACTGAGGCCTAAGCAATGTAAAACATTACCTTAGAATTTTGCAGAAATATTTTTATTTTTCATAAGAGATAGCTAAAACATTGGGAAGTGTATTACTCCTTTCTGATTATGCCCTATACTCTTTCTAGAAATAATCATAGAATCAGAAAATCATAGGATGATTGGGTTGGAACAGACATTAAAGACCATCAAAACCTTAATGGATCCGTGAACTCGTCAGAAAAAACTTGCACTAGCTGTCATACAGTAGTCACTGCCCACAGACCTCAGAAGTGGGTAGAAGGTTGCTGGATTTTTAGGCATGTTAAGAAACCCTCCCAAAACCTTCCTCTTTTGGGAATGATGTCATTTATTCTAATCTTATTTTCTTTCAAGTGGTACTATTCATGGTTGGCATTATTTGCATTCAAAAAAAAAAAAGAAAATAGAAAACTGCAATGGGTATAGTAGGCAAGGAATTAAATCCTTTTTAACATTTCCTGCATTCATTTTCTGTGTCTCTGATAGAAGATCTGTATCATCCACTGTGACACTGGCAGGCTGAGAAGTAGGTAGGTGGGAATGAAAATACCTTGTGGGATTTGTAGGCTTGAGTAGTGCAAAGGGACATAGTACTTCTCTGTGTTAAGATTCCATGCAGAAAACAATGCAAATTTCAGCTTAATGTCCAATCTTTTACAATACTCACCTAAACCTGGCCTTTAAGGCTCCCCCACCCCTAATTAACACCAGCAGCAGTTCGCAACAACATAACTATTTAGCCCAGACGTGAAAATTTCCACTTTAAAAAGCAGAGGTGAACCTTCCCTCTGGATCAAATGTTCATACACTCATGAAAACATCAGGCATTTTCTTCTTGCTTGACTTAGAAATATTCTCCCTCTTAGACACAAAAGAACGGGTACATTGCACAAGGGCTTCACAGGGAGCCTGGGGGCAGCAGTGCCGTGCGTTCAAGAATTACCTTGGGGCTCTTCAAGACAGGCCACTGGAGGCGGAGGTGACACAATGAATTCAGAGAAAGTGGAGGAGTGCTGGCTGAATAGATTCTTATGCATTCTCTGTATTTAGTAATACCCACATATTGGCATTGACATGAGTTTCAGAGGCAGAAGGGTTGAGATGCAACATGGCATTCATAACGAAGGCTGATAGAAGCAAAATAGGAACAATACTAAATGGGACATCATTAAATATTATTATGAGATAAAGTTAAATTTACCTAGTAGGAAAAGAATTCTCCTAAGAACTGTATTTCAAAGACTGACATTTCATTGCTTGGCACATTCCAGCAATGACTGAGAATTGAACAAAGACATTGCAGTCTAAGATCGGGGAGCAGAAGATTGCACTTCACTTTTTAATGCGTGAGTGAGTTTGGTGTGGGCTGAAGGTAGGAGCTGATAAAGCAAGGAGGTGCTATGCAACCTTCAGTCAAACACAGTTTGTTTCATAACTGCCAGAGGCTCTCTCAGGTGTTCCTGATCTCTCTGCAAAGAACATGGATATGTGCAGCTGTGTGCAGGAAGGACCAGCTTATTTCTCTGGGGTGCTTACTCTAGCCAGAACACAGATCTTCAACTAAGAAATGAAAGATCCTAACAACAATAACCCGAGCCATCTTGACTGGATTGTATTTTTTAGATTTTATGAGCTCATGAAAGACTTTCAGTCTTAATCTTTTAGCCATAGTTAAGACTTGAGGGCAAGGAGGGAGGTTGTGCTAAATATAGCAAAACAAAGAGAGATTCACTCTCCTGGAGGGAGTATGAAATTATGAAAATCCCTGCAAAGTCTCCACATTCTCCATAGGGTATGCAACATGGCAGTTTTTGGATACAGACAGGTTGGTAGAAGTATTGCTACACAAGTGCTGAGCCATTCAGTGACCAACCCCAAACCTAGAGCTGATTTGCCACACAACACTAGAGCTACCCACTGCCTACATTTATTCAAATGCAGTTGATTTGAACTACAGAGTCTTCCTTAAGTCTCCTCCAATTTCTTGCTACTGGAAAATCAGTCACCACCCAACACCTGAAGCCCATTCTGATTAACTTCCTCCTTTCCTTCTGTTCCACTCCTGTTATGCCCTTCAGTTAAGTTTTCCCAGATGCAGGCAAGAGGTCTTCCAGCCACCCTTGTTCACAGAGGGTTTTGAGTAACAACTTATCTCAAGGTGTAGAGTGTATCTGTGAACATAGTATTCTCAAAATATTGTTCAAGGCTTTGCTAAGGTAATAGTCATCCTTCCTTAAGGTATATTGTGCTTTAGTAATGCTAGGGCCTTCTTAACTTAATCCATCTTCATACACCTGTTTCGTCCTTCGGTAGCCTGACGGGTGGAAAAAAACATATATCAACACCTCTTTTTGATATGTCTTGTTGGTGTTATTCACCACACCCTGGTACGCTGTGATGCTTTGTTGTGATTGCTTGACTTCTGCAAGCTGAGTGTTACCAAGAGTATTCAACATTCCCTGTCCTACCTGAGTTTTTGTGATTTAAATGCTAATTTAATGAGTTCTGTGTGAAACAGAGGTTGACTGGCACCTGAGCAATCCTTTACCAGCAAGATGCTAAGATCTCTCTTCCCTTTGTCTCTGTCTTTCTTTAACTTAATTAGAAGATTTATGCTACTTTCTGTCAGTGGGGTGATGTATTTAGTCTTCTACTGAGGACAACTGAGTGTTCAGTAGTTTGCTAACTGTTCATTAATATTCATCAGATGCCTATCTCACAGAGACATCACCAGTTTGGAATAGGACACTTCAGTCTAATTTGGTAGCAGTTTTCTGTGCTCCTTTCTTCACAGTGGTTCAGTCCACTCTAATCTTGACCTTGAGTGCAGCTGTTTGTACTTGTGCAAAAAAGGGGTGGGGACAAAATGCCACCAGGTTGGGATGGTATAAATTCATATGAACTTTCTGCTGAGGTAAAAAAAAGGCTGCAAGCAAGTAAATAAAGCCTTGACTCTTTCTTGAGAAAGACCCTGGGAAACTAAAACCAATTGAGCCATACAGAGAGAACTATTGGCCCTGAAAGGGCTGGTATTGAGCTTTTCAGCTCTGTCTTCAGAAATCTTTTGAAAGCACTGTCTGAAAATGAGGTAGTTCATATAAAATGTCAGAAAAGAGCTATAGTGTAGTGGAAACAAAATGGGGGTCTTTATTGCAAATCTCTGCTCTTGGTGCAAGAGTGCCAAGAAAATATATAATCATATGGGTCCAATTGAAATGTTTTCTTTTCACACTTACGTTTTATTTTGTACCTTATGCATCTCAGTCTTCTACAATCCATCTGAAATACACCTTTGAGTTTCCCTGTTAATTACTGCCCTTCAATGTGAGATATTTGCACTGAGTGCAGCACGCATCCAGCTTGGGTGAAATTCCTTTTGGAGTTATCCTTACTGTCCAAATAGGGAACTGCACCCAAAAGCTGAATGCTCAACGTGAAAAGGCAATTATTCCCAGTTTTCTACTACCCTGATTTTATGTTGCCAAAGGTAATGAAGTAGTTCAGCCCAGCTGGCTGCTCTTGGTGATGAAGGTTTTGTACTTGGAAAGTACCAACTTTTCAGTCACCTTATGAATAATAGTTCCCAGAAATTTACCTGCCATTACATCTGTTTGAGTGTCAGATTCAATTCTTTATTCAGTGAGGGATGAAATCTTTTAAAATTAAATCTTGCATAGATTTTCATTCCACGTTTTCTCAAATCCAAGTAATTATTTTTTTATTATGATTTGAAACAATATATAAAAATATGTACTTCTTCCCTGATCTTTATCTCTTCTCTGTGCATGCCTTATGGAGAAAAAAAAAGTGACAGCTGAAAATAGTATCTAAAAAAGGAGACTTAACTGAAAATTCGCTTTCTGAAAGAATTGTTATCGATTTACAAATGATCATTTTTGATAATCTACACAGGGAGCTATGGTGACCACTTATTTTTTCCTTGTGAAATAAAATACAACTCTTTTACCTCCAATTTCAGCACTGTACTGTGCCCAAACTGTTTATCCCACTAACAGATTCAGCAATACCCTATGAGTTTTTGTTAAGAGGATTTTTCTTTCTCATTCATCAATTATTTCCTATTTTTCTGCCAAAATAAAAGAGTCAAATGTTTTGTAAAACAAAAATGTCAGATGGTCTTGCTTAGACTGACTTTTAACAAGCAATGTGTTTGTTCTAGTCTTTTTGTGAGATAAAGTTAGAGAGACGTGTTTACCTGACCAGGGCTAATGTAAATGGCTGGTGAAGTCAAACAGCAGTGTTCTGGCACATTTACACTCATCTGAGCCTTTTGAGTTCTGCAAAATAAAAATACATATAGAGAAAACCAATCTTAATATACAAAAGCAAGAATTGACTTTCTATGCTCAAGATACATTGAAATGATGAGAAAAAACACCTTCAGACACCTTCCTCACCTTTCATACCTGTCCCTCTAAAACAGCCTCTACTGAATCGATGGTCTCTGCAGAACTGTTGTATGCTTTGAATGGCAGAAGTAAAATGTCTTATAAAGTTATAATCAGGCTAGATCTCACTAATCTGGGTTATAGCTCAACTGTGAAGGCTCTTTTGAGTAAAATCATTTCTTTATTAATGAGATTCAGCCCAATCTCACTGATAAAAATTACTTTAAAAAATGTCCCTTTGCTGCTATTCAAATGAATGGGAGAAAACGGTGGGTGTTTTAAGAGCTGTCTTCCTGTCATATCAGGATGGATCTCATTAGTAAAGGGAATGATTTTACCAGGAAAAAGCTTCTACAATGAGAAAACATAACCTACCATAGATGAGCAAAATTCAAGTAAAAAAAAAAAAAAGGCAACCTTAAAAATCATCTCACTACTCTCATGCAATAACAGGAGAAAGGACAATTCTCTCAAAGAAAAAAAAAGTATTTTTTTAAGTTGAACTTGTCAGAGTCTCATTAATATAGGAACTATTTTACTTTGAAGAACTACCAGTATTAATCAAATCAAACATGATTGTGGGGGAAAGGAAGAACTCAAAATGTTTGTTACATATATATATGTATGTAGATCTGTCTTAGTTTGAAAAGCAGATATCTGCCAAGGAAAAAGCAGGAACCCTCCCAGAGTGGAAGCAATCTCCCCCTCCCCTGAATTATTGTAGTTTTGAAAATTATCAGGCTTTTGAGATCAAATATGGGAAAAGGAATAACAGCTCTTTACTAAATATATATATATAAATAGATAGATATAACCCAACAGAACAAATAGCAACAATAACAACAACAAACACCAGTAACAGACTCCCCGCCTGTCACCCGGTTTCCCCTGTGGTGTAGCTCTGGCCACACCCGGGTAAGGGGCACTGGTGAGGCAGAGAACCTGCAGTCCAGGTGAGCGGTGGGTGCAGTCCAGGTGAGCGGTGGGTGCAGTCCAGGTGAGCGGTGGGTGCAGTCCAGTGGGAGTGGGGGTTGCAGCCAGCTGAGAGCAGTGGTCCTCTGCAGCTTCTGGAGTCGGTGCCAGAAAGTGTACCCCAGGGTCCAGGCAGGCTTCATTATATTCCCACAGGAATGCCCATGTACCTCCCCCAGGGCGGAGCATTTCCCAATGGAATGATGAGATAAGATGGTTTGGGAGGTTCTGGGCGGTTGGGTCGTTCCAGCTGCCCATTGTCCGTGATGGCCCATGAACAGAGATGGCCTCCTCAGGATGGGTGTGATTGTTGGTGGTGCTTTCAGGGAGAAGCTCTCCCAGCTGTGTCTTTTGTGAAGCCAAAAGAGGCCCCACCTCACCACAGGATTCCCCTTATCTTATCTAACCCCAGCTTGCAGTCCAAGGGGCCCAGCATGCACTGGGCAGTTGTTGCAAACGACCTGTCATTAACAGCTCATCAGGGCTGATGCAGATGGGGGAGAATACATTGCTTTACTACATCCCCACAACCCAGGACAAAAGCATTACATTTGATTTAAGAAATAGAGATGCAGGGATTATAATCCACAGACATTTTTAAAGTAACTGTATTACATTTGCCCAGGTAAACTTTTAAATCAATGCTTGAAACCTAAACTAGATGTGGCCAACCACAAGTGATTGACAAAAAAGGCAATACAAACAGTAAAAGACCACACAGATTCTACAATAACTTTATTAACCTTTTCCTTGGATGATTAGCAGGAAAGGCTACAAGAGCCATAGACTTTTTAGCCATTCTTGATTCCTCTTGCTATCAAAAGAAAGATGGTTTCAGGTGGATCCCGGACCAGTCAAAGTGGGAGTCTGCGCTTTTTGTTTGTCAGCATTTATTGGGTTATGAGATTCAGCTAAAATCTTGCAATCAGGTCTCTCAGTTAGCACTGCTCTCAATGTAAAAGACAGTGATGATAAGGAAAGGTCCTATGGAGAAGGAGTGGACATGGTTACCTTCATTTCTAAAGCGCTTCCAGGAAAGAGGAGAGGATTGGAGGGTATACCACAGATGTGCAATTGAGAGTCCTATCTGGACAGGAGCAGGAGTCTGGAGAAAATCTCACACCCAGCTCAGAAAATTACCCAAGCCTGGAAATATCTATTTGAACAGCAACTAAGCATAAGAGATAGTGTCTTTCATGGACTGTGATTGCTCTTGCAGTATGAGACAAACAACAGTGACTGCAAAATCACAACTATAGACTTGTATAGTGTCTCTGGTTTCCTACTACAGAGCTTTTCTAATACTTTTATGCCTTTATTCTTCTCTCATAGAACTCCTCCATGAAGCAATATAGCCAGCTGCAGATATTTATCCAACCTGCAGACACACACCTAGACAGAAATCAGATTTTGATTTAAATATCCCTAAATGAATTTGAATCACTCTAGGACTACACACACCTGTGCCCATGCATACCTTTTCCCGTGTTCTGGCCCTGGAACTTTTGCAGTAATTTCTCAATGGCTAAGTGCAGCAGCAGCTCCAGAGATATGGAA
This sequence comes from Atrichornis clamosus, assembly GCA_013400975.1. Lineage (NCBI taxonomy): Eukaryota > Metazoa > Chordata > Aves > Passeriformes > Menuridae > Atrichornis > Atrichornis clamosus. Next base: position 19,274 of record WBMZ01014696.1, read on the forward strand.
AGTTCAGCATGTGAGTGTGTGTTCACCAGGACATAACTTGTGAGATATTTTATGATTTTTTTTTCCCATTATCACCACATAGCAAATATTAATGTTATAAACACTCATAGTTTTTTTCAGTGTGCTTAAAATAATTCCTGATCAGCAGATTACTGAACATACTTGGAATTTAGTACAAGCTAATTGCAAGGAAAAAAAAGAAAGTGGAAAAACTAGATTTTGTTTAAGGCATGTTTTAAATTTTTCCATTCAAAGGCTCTCAGATTCTTTGAAATACCTACAGGCTGGAATTTCAGTACACCTTAATAGATGTATACTACTCATAGATTTACAAGCACAAATTACCTCTGTAACATACTTTACAGGAGTTAAAGTTATATTTATTACACCTCCGTCACATAAAAGGACATATTCAAGCACACACAAACACACCAGCTCATGTATCTATGAAAATCTAGAGTGATCTTTTATTTTAGCCAACCTCGAGATGGGCTAGACTTCTATCATTCACATTTTTATATATTCTGAACATGTTAAAACAAATCTGTCCATGTCAAAAAAGTGCATGCCATAGACTTTATCTTTCCAGATGAGAAAGCTGCTCTGAGGTCTGATTGCAGCTATCTGAAATGAAAACACTGTAGGTGTATCCCACATTAAATGTTCAGCTTGAAGCTAGTAGTTAAGCATGTCACATTATTACATGCATAATAATATGATGAGCTGAAATGACAGAATGCCAGCTTCCCACCAAAAATTAAAGCAACAAACACTGATTTCTTCCAAGGACACCAACTATAAGTTTGCACAGTGGCTTTGGGAAGTGAAGCATGTGTTACACAGGCAAAAGGACATACCAATGGAGATATATGAGATGCCAGCTGGCTGGGGAAAGGACCTGCTTCTCTGGTGTTCTCAGGTGCTGCCAAGCCAAGAAAACTGTCTGAACAACATCATGGTTAACAAACAGACCAAGTTTTAAAGGGTGCTGCAAGTATAAAGTGTAAGTAAGAATGGCAAAGTCTGTTTTAAACAATTAGTTTCAGCTCCTTTCACTGAAATAAGGTTTCATGCATTCTTGATTGGGTCTTGATACTTGCTAAAGAACAACCAGATATGTTTGATGCATTAGAAGATGACCTTTTGGGGAATCTTAGCACCCATTCCTTCCATGGAAATTTTGGACCTATTTTTCACTCACATGTAGGACCTCACAAGGTTTATGAAGATTTTAAAAGATGCACTTTAATTAGGTTAATATTTTATTTATGCTACAACTTCCCCCCAGTCATGTCTAACAGAGGTTCTGCTTACAATCTTGCCAAATACCAAAGAACAAATCAACAGAACCTAAATATACTTTTTAAAAGATGTTATTTGGATAAAATTTACATTTAAAAGTCTAAATTTGCATTTCACTCTATCCCCCCAAATATCAGCTTATTAAAAATAAAAGTTTCCAAGAGATCTTTTGGAAGCAAAACTTTTCTTTTATTTTTAGAATGTTTTAATCACTTTTGCTGGTGCATGGTTTATATAATTTTGCTGCATTACATCCTAATTTTAGTTATCATAGAACTGCAAATTATTTTTTTTCTTCCTGAAGTAGAAGTGGGACATTGTTTGTAAATAAGCAATCCCACAAAAGAAATATATTCTTGCTAAAAGCTGAAAATAACCAGATCTCATAAAACGGATTAGTCACCACTTCCTACATCACATACATGATGGACCAAAAGAACACCCCAAAAATCAGCATAAACCTACTCTAGTACATAGTTGTAGTACTTAGTGCTGCTTCTCAAATGTGAACCTCAGGTGTTCCAGCCCCGTCACGTTGCCCTTTGGACTTCATCCTGTGGCTACTGGATGTAATGCTTTCAAGAAAGGATTTGCTTTCCAGAAAAAGATAGAGAATATTCCAGGGCCATTGAAATCTGAATAAAAGAGCGTAGCAAAATGTTTTCTGTGCTCCTAAGAAACTAACACACATTGGCCTCTTAAAAGGTCTTCCACATTGTCTATGTATATCCATCACTTGTGCAAGTAATAGGGTAGATATCATAAAATAATATATTTATGATGGTTTGGGCACTTTATTGGTCAAATATAAATAAGAAAACTGGGTTTTGTTTTACTTACAACAAACAAAGAAAAAGACATTCGGTGTCTTGTGTTTTTGCAACAACTAAAACATACGGTAACCAAAATTCAACAAGAAGACCGAGAGGACAGTGCACATGCTACATTATTGCTCTCAGAACAGTGCTCTTCCATATGCAAACTACTTTTCTCTCTGCTGTGGGCCCCTAGGTCACCAGGATCCCATTTTTATCTCATACATCCCTGATTTAAAGCACAGAAAAACTGACATGTCTGGTTTCTGGCAAACCACAGGGAAAAGCAAAATTCATCCTCAAGCATTTCCTTGGAAAGTACTATGCCAAAGATCAATCTCTGACAGGAGAAGCACTGCAGCTTTCACTTTTTTTCCAATGGCACAAAAGTGTTGTCATGCAGCAGAATCCTGCTCTAGTGAGAAAGTTGTGTGCTACAGTGCTCACTCTGGCTGTATTGATATCCCTGTTAGGCCATCCACAGACGTTGCCCAGCCTGGGCACTGTGTGTACACCCACTGCACAGCCACGCCACTCCAGAGGTAAGCACAGTGCAAAGTGGAACCCTGAGGGGGGCTCCTCGCATAATACCAGATTTTCAGTCATGGCATTGTTCCCTTACCACTCCTCCTTCTGACACTGCTGCCTCCTACTCTTTCTCCTTCTCTGTTTGAAGGACAGACATGGACAGTCACAGTCTCCATGGAAGCTTCTCTGACAAGTACCTTCTTGAACATTTAATGCCCTAAAACAAGAGTTGCTTTCCTTCTCCAAGGGTATGAGTTGTTGTGAACACTTTCGTTGTCTCCAGCCATGCTAGACAGGATACGTCAGCACATTTTGTCCAGAACACACTTGACAGCAACTCAGACACCAGTGCAAAGCTTCCAGAATTCCTTTCCTTCCTGCCGCACACTAAGGAGATACTCCAGAGGGTAAGTGAAAAAAGGGAAAAAAGAAGGGAAGGGAAGCCAAGGGAAAAAAGGTTTAACTGTTTGGTAAGCTATCTCAGAGCTGCTGCCAGAGGTACTGTAATGAGACAAATGGGCACAGCTATTTTATCCTCACTGGCTCATTCTTTCATTTGTGGCTTCTCAGATGGGTTGCTAATTTCTGCTCTGTTTTTCAACTCCTAGGAGCTCTCTAGATACAGCATCATGTACACCTCTTTGCAATAGCCTCATTTGTAATGTAATCAGAGCAAGGGTAACTGCAGTGAAGTTCACACATAACAGAAATGCCTGCACCTGTTCTAAATGCAAGTGAAAAAAATAGCTTGGTTGACAAGAAGCTACACATGACCCAGCAATGTGTGTTTGCAGCCCAGAAAGCCAAACGTGTCCTGGGCTGCATCCAAAGCAGTGTGGCCAGGAGGTCAAGGGAGGTGATTCTGTCCCTCTGCTCTGCTCTGGTGAGACCCCACCAGCAGTGCTGCATCCAGCAGCTCTGGGTCCTCAACATAAGAAGGACATGGATCTGTGGAGCAAGTCCAGAGAAGATGATTAGAGGGATGGAACACCTCTCCTATGAGGAAAAGCTGAAAGATTTGGGATTGTTCATCCTGGAGAAGGTTCTGGGGAGACCTAATAACACCTTCCAGTACTTAAAACAGGTTCAAGAGAGATGGACATGGACTTTTCATGAGAGGATGTAAAGGACAAGGGAGAATGGCTGTAACTGAAAGAGCCTAGATTTAGACTAGAAGTAAGGGAGAAATTCTTTACTGTGGGGATGGTAAGGCAGTGGAACAAGTTTTTCAGATGTGGATGCCTCATCCCTGGGAGTGTTCAAGGCAAGGTTGGATGGGGCTTTGAGCAACCTGGTCTAGTGGAAGGTGTTGGAATGAGATGATCTTTAAGGTCCCTTCCAACCAAAACCATTCTATGATTCTACTAACCTGAGTGGGGGTGATTTGCAAATCAACAATTCCTGCCTGTGCTAAAGCAAGGCTTTCAAATCAGGAGCATTTATTCTCATCTCATCCTTTTTGTATCTTAACATAACAAGTATTCTTTGTCTTTATGCATCAAACTTGGACTGAGATTTCTTCCTGGGCTGTTCTAATCATCTTCTTGAACTTCTGCAGTTGTTTTGCAAACCATACTGACCTGCAGGGTTAAAAATAGGGAAAATTCAACAACTTATGTCCTTCTGTCTATGTAAATAAGCCAGGACATACACTTTACCTTCTTCCTCCTATCCCTACTAATTTGCAATGTCTGGATACTCCATTAAATGTCTTATAATTTCCATATGTATAATATAATGCAAAAATGTGTTTAGTACTGAAAAATTAAACTGTTACAGAGAAAAGACAAAATTGTGAATGCAAAGGAAAAAACCAGACAAACTCAGAGCCATAAACTGTGATATTGTCTGGTCTCAACCTTAGTAAAAAAAAGGCAACTTATTTTTCCCTTCCTCAGGATATGAAAACATTGTTTCCAATCAAGTTTGCACCACATGTAGCAATGCAAATGATGGAGCTGACCAGGTGATTCCTGTCCTCACTGACTTCAACATGAATCTGGTTTTGTGTCCTAGAAGGGACTGCTGGGAGTTTGTGCTGGGAAAACTAAGAATAGAGTTTGAACCACTGCCATAAGAAGAAGCAAAGAACCAAATAGATTATTAAAATGTCAGTGTTCATTTCTGTTCTTAATAGCTATGAACAACACCCCTGCTCCTTCACAAAAAGGAGCTGGAAGGTCACTGTCATTTCTGGTCTTGAAGACATGTGTCACTCATTTCCAGCCTCTTCTGATATTTGACAGTATGGACCTGCCTGGAGCACAGCAAGAATAAAGGATGACACAGCTCACTGAGCAAAATTTCATTAACAATTTTCCTCCTACTCAAATAAAAGTTCACCCCTGACCCTAAAATGTAGAGTTTGCTACAGAAGAGGCACTTGTGAGGCTTCAGCTAATGCAATCCAGTCTTTGACAAAGTCAGGTTCTGTCTTGGAGGAATGCTTGAATTTATAACAATCTTTGATAAAATACTGCATAATCTGTAAGGGAAGAAACAGGCCGCTTCAGCAGAATAGGTCATGGTTTTCATTGTCTAGTCTGATCTGAGTTTATTGCACCAAGTGAAGCTAAAAGCATGAGTTTTCAGCAAAAACCACTGCATGTCTGTCAGCTATATTTGTGTGTTCATGCTCATGTCATAATTAATAGTTTACTCACAATTTTCAGATTAGATGCTATATTTCATTTTGGTAAAACAGGAAACTCCATTAACAGTTTAATCACTAGTTTATCCGGGATATTCTGTGTTGCAGTAAATATTGATACTTTTGTTTTTGCTGTAATATGACCTCTTCAAATGCTAGAGTTGGTACCTGGCTTGACACAATACAGATTTTGGTTCATGACAAGCAATATTGCTTGGGTCAAGAGGCTTCTAGATTCCCCAAAATGGTTTCTATTTTAAGAGCAACTGTATCCAATTGTCTATATACAGCGTAATGCATGATGTGTTATCCTAACACATGACGTGGTAATTGGTTTTATATTCTTACTGCAGACATAACATGAAGTTTCCGTTGTGTGAAATCATGACACTCTTGGTCCAAACGCATAAATATTAGACTGAAACAAGTCTCCCAACCTAAACATTTCCACATATGGGGGAATTTTGGTTTTGAATTTTGTGGATTAAACCCACCTCTAACATTAAACGTCGTTAGTTGCAAAGGTAATGTATGCTATTCCACCTGCCCAGACAGAAATTAAGATGATCTTAAAGCATTGGTGTGACAACAAATGTTGTGCCAGCAGATATTACTCTTCTGTACAGTAAAGCATGTCCAAAAGAGAAAGTCCTGCCATGACAGCTTTAGAGTTTCCACTCTGTAAAAAAAGATTTATTTCTCGGTTGGTCTAACTTGTTCTATGGAAGCACTACATAGGATCATAGAATATCCTGAGCTGGAAGGGATCCATCAGGATCATCAAAGTTCAACTCCTGGTTCTGCACAGAACAGCCCCAAGAGTCACACCATGTGCCTAAGAGCATTGGCCAAACACTCCTTGAACTCTCTCGGGCTTGGTGCTCTGACCACTTCCCTGGGGAGCCTGTTCCAGTGCCCAACCGCCCTCTGGGTGAGGAACCTTTTTATAACATCCAATCTAAACCTCTCCTGACACAACTTCAGGCCATTCCCTTGGGTCCTGTCACTGGTCACCAGAGGGAAATCAGTGCCTGCCCCTCCTCTTCCCCTCATGAGGAAGTTGTAAATTGCAGTGAGGTCTTCCCTCAGTCTCCTCTTCTCCAGACTGAACAGACCAAATGACCACAGCTGNACCACAGCTGCTCCTCATACAGCTTCCCCTCCATGACCTTCACCATCTTTGTTGCCCTTCTTTGGACACTCTCTTATAGTTTAATGTCTTATATTGTGGCTCCCAAAACTGCCCCCAGCACTTGAGGTGAGGCCACCCCAGCTCAGAGCAGAGCAGGACAATCCCCTCCCTTGTCCCCTGGCGATGCTGTGCCTGATGGTCGCCAGGACACATTGGCCCTCCTGGCTGCCAGGGCACTGATGACTCATATTCAACTTGCCATTGACCAAGACCCCCAGGTCCCTTTCCACAGCACTGGTTTCCAGAACCTCATTCCCCCATCTGTACGTACTTCCAGGGTTGCCCCATCCCAGTGCAGGATCCAGCACTTGCCTGTGTTAAACTTCATACAGCTAATGATTGCCTACTCCTGTAATTTGTCGAGGTGTCTCTGCAAGGCCTCCCTGCCTTTGAGGGAGTCAACAAGTCCTCTCAACTTTGTATCCTCTGCAAACTGAGTGTACCTTTGAGTTCTGCATCCAAGACATTTACGAAGATGTTGGAGAGCACAGGGCCAAGGGTGGAGCCCTGTGAACCTGACTAGTGACAGGTCACCAGTGTGATGTCTCCCCAGTCACTGGCACCCTTTGTGCCCGACCTGTGAGCCAGTTGCTCACCCATGGCATGATGTGTTTATCCAGATGTGGGATGGACATTTTGTCCATGGGAGAGTCAGTATCAAAAGCTTTATTGAAATCCAAAAAGATTACATCAACTTGCCTTGATCAGCTGAGTGGGTTACCTTGTCATAAAAGGAAATCAGGTTTAACAAGCAGAACTTTCCTCATGAAGCCATGCTGGCTGTGACCAATGACTGTGCTGTCCTTCAGATGTTTTTCAATAACTCACTGGTATTCCTTATGGCAGGAAGGGGTAATATCAAACATTTCTGGAGACAAAAAGAAAGAGAAAGCTTAATATTACTTTAATATTTGGTTTAAATTTAAAATACAGTGTAAAGACAGTTGTGGTGTGGGAGTGTGGTCATTTTAAGCAAGTACTGTCTTATGTTGTTCTTGTTTGTAATGTTCTTAGTAACTGAGAGGAGAGAGCTGAGACTGATAAATAATCAATATCTGCAAGACTATATAAATAAAGCAGAATATTAAGATGAAAGAACTCAAGAATAAAAAAGGATTTTGAGACAATTTCCAAACAATTAGATATTTCCTTTTTTGACAGACCTTTTAAAAACATCTATCATCATGTTTCTAATCAATACTTACAGTTAGTAAAAACTGCTCCAGCAGCAAGCAATTGAAAGAATCTAACACAAGGTTTAGTCTTTCTTATTGTTATTTCTGAATATTAGATAGTGGGGATATTAATTTAATTTTAAATTTCTATTCTTCCAGTAAAGATTATATTAATATAGACAGTGCATAGGAGTCTTAAAGTATGAGATAAGGCTGTATGGGGGAGATCTGTTCAATGTGGGCGACCTGTCTCCCAAATTCAGTTCTTATACTTCATTTTTTAATTTATTCAGAACGCCTTTGCAATTCACACCCTCTGATCTTCTCTTGTATAAATCACACTGGCCTTGCTTATTCCTTTGCTAACATCATACTGGTACCTACTATGAGGTACCAAGAAATGAGACAATAGTGCACCTTCACATTTTATCACCTCAATGCACTGCACCAGATTTGCACTTTGGATTAAAACTTAGCCCAATGAGTGCAAAAACCAACAGCTGCAGGGCTTGCATTTCTCTTGCCCCCAGTAAAAAGGGCTTAAAAAAGCTTTGAACTCCACAGAGACAGTTAAAGAATGTAAAGGAACACATTATGAGAAAACAGATCTCTAAAAAGTTACAAAAAAAACTATCCATATAGGATAGGTCTTTTCTTCCTTAAATTATATTTATAGAGAATATAGAATTCTTCACTTTCCCTCCACTTTTAATTAAAATGGCTACAGTGTTAAAAATAGAAAGTGCAAATCTTTAGTTTCTTTAACCTAGCCTAAAAAAATAAATCTGCAGCCCTGAATGTGAGTAAAATTGTCAATAATTTCCAAGGAAACTGTGGTTGTATTCCTCTGGCAGCTGGTCAGTTTTTGTTTCTGATCAGAAAGCTGATGAGCAACTTCTCTGTGTCTGTCCACAGCCTCCAATACAGATTTACCTCTCCATTACAGACTGTAACTTCAATAACCCATTGCATTTAATGAGGTTGTTAAACTATAGAATTGGCCCTTAATTACATTAATCAGCAAAACGGAGGTCTTTGGAAGAGTGGCTTATAAAGAATTTGGATCCAGAACACTCCTATAGGACTCCATGCCTCCCATATTGTCCTCTGAGTCTTTTCTCTTATTTACTGTGCTTTTTAAATCTTATTGTTTACCTGGGAAGAAAATTCACTCAGAACCATGAAATACAAGTAATCATCAATGTTTGCCAATAACCAAAGGGTATAAATAAGGTATTAGCCACAGAACATCAGCTACTAAATATCTGGAGAGTGGCCAGTCTGGCTCTAAGTATGTATTCCTTTTTTCCCCTGCTGTCATTATGTCAATCTTGAATAGATTCTGTTTTACTATGCAGTGGATTACACCCAGAGCTTATGGATATGAATATGGGTTGCTTGATTTGCTCTCTCTGATCATGCTCCAGTGGTATTAACACTTGGGGTCAATCTGGATTATCCCATGTTTAAAAGATGGCAATTAAACACTTGAATTCTTTAATTTCTGAGAATTTCTTCTTGCTTATATGAAGAGCTAAAGGAATTGCTCGCACAGACTTACCTTGCCAATTTCTTGTTGCTGGTGATCTGGGTAGTGGTAGGGCAAAAGGAAATAAGATTGTTGCTCAAGTATTCTCCCTTGGATCTGAAAAAGTTCCAAGGAATTTAAAGGTTGAATGGGTGATTTCACTTTTCAGAGACATTTTCTCCTAGTGTGTTGAGACTCCATAGTAAAAATTAGATAAGACGCAAACATAAAACAAAGTCTGGATTTCAAATTTTACCAATTGTGTGTTCAGAAAAGAGCCTGGTTTGTCATCACAGTAGGTAAGGGTGACCGCATGTGAAACCGTCTGGGATACCACCAAGTGAGAAGGAACTTGGGACCCACTTCCAAGCTGGAAGAAAAACGCAAAGAAAAGCAGAAGGCTATCTTTAGCATGCCAAGTACTTTAGATGAAAAGATGAGATCATCCGAAAGGTAAAGGAGACTTTCCTCTAAAATATATGTCTCTGATGTCATGAAGTAGCTGGTGTGAAAACTTGCTCGATATGTAGTAGCTCAGATATTTTTGCTCACTATTTATTTTTATCCTCAGTATGTTAACCAGGAAGACAGTGTCAGAACTACACAAAATGAAGACACTTTGAGTAAGAACAAATATTCTGAAAAAGTATAGAAATTATTGTGAGAAAGCCTTTATTTAAAATATTGCTATATCCCCCTTCTAAACACACTGATTTAGAACTTGAACAGGTCTAATCAGGACTGAGTACAGCAGCTTCAAGGGCCCTGACAAAGTGGGTGGAGGACAAATGAAAGCAAAATTCCTGCTTCTACTCCAAATGAAAGCAAGATTCCTGCTTAAAGTCACTGTGTGTGACCTTTCCTAGGACCAGGCTATGAATTCCAAGCTTGACCATAGTTTTCTGTCTATTTTTTGAAGGCAAGAATTTTTATCTATAAAAAGAATTTTACGATATAACTGAATGGAATAGAGTGCATATTTCATCCATATTAAGAACAACATAAATCAATGATTTTAAAGAATACATTATTATTTCCTCAAATGGAAAAATGTGTGACTGTGGGGCCAGACAGCAGCTACATCTCAGTACCATTATTAAATTTAACATTCCAAAATTTAGTTTTCAAACTCTCTGCAAGGAACACAAACTACCCAAGGTTGAAAATAGCCCACACAATCATAGGATTCCAAGAGGCTATAATGAATACAAGTACCTTTAGCCATGAAGGTGTTAATCAGTGTATATACTGTCTCATCTGTATCTAAGAGGCTCTGCAATTAAAATTAGAACTTTTATGTCTGATCCCCAGCTTGCTGCTATTCAAAGCTCCTATCTGCATACGCTGGGGATAGAAAAGGCCTTTTGAAAGTAAATAATTGGAAAAATTAGAGGGATTTTCGAAGATTGCAGAGCTTCCCTTTAGGACCAGTCCAGGAGCCCTGTCCTTCTGTCAAAGTACAAATTACCCCCATATGGTGATGTCCGTTCTCTCAACTGTAATTTATTCATTATGCAGAGTGCCGAATACCAAATGGTGAAAGCATGGCAGCAGAACAATGAAACAGGCTTGGGAAGCTAATAAGTGTCCAATCAATGAGAACCTAATGAACTATAACATGTAATACTTTATAAGGCATTCAAATTGAAAAGGGGAAAGAAATCAACAATGATGCAATATAAATTTACTTATTCCAAGTCTAATCAAATGAAATAAGCATCATCCTCCAAAAATACAGTCATAACTGACATTCGGGGAGGGGGAATGAATGGAAGATAGGATCAAGCCAAAATTCCTTTAAGAACATAATTATTACTAACCAACTGTCCTTATTTAATGTAAGCTCTTTGCACCAAACTCTTACAGTGGGGCAGTAAAAGACAAGGAGGTTTTTTTATCAGTACACAACCTTTTCCCCTCTATCCCAAAAGTCTTATTTTACTGTGAGTTCCATTCCCATTTTTGCAAAAAAAATCCTGAATCTGATTCTACATAAATAATAATAATTAATAAAACATGTACAAGGTAATCTCAGGAAGGTGTTCTGTTTTTCCTAAGCTGCCAATATGCAGAATATCTTCTGGATAGAGCTGTTTTCATTCAAATGCTGGCAAGGAACCTACTAACTCCTTCCCCAAAATGAGAATGTGACAGGAGAGATCCAGGTATCCTGTCTGACAGAGCACTTTGCTGGCTTTTCTGTCTGGTGAGCTGCTCAGTCAAGAATCTTTCTTCAGTCTTCTTCCACTGAGACACTCATCTTTAAATGAGAAATTTCAATTAATGTGTCTCTGAATTATTGTTTCTGTGTATTTTTTTTAAAAGCTTGTTGTGGGCTTTTTTGTGGTCCTTGTTGGTTTAGGATTTTTTTGTATTTTAAGTACCCTTAATCCATTTTATATTGGCTTCTGTTGCCTTCCCTGACAGAAAAGGTGCCAACAAGATGGTTCATTCTTGACTCAGCCAGCTACACATATTAGCAATTCTCACAGCAGTTGCCAAGTCTAACTGTACATCCTCCTCTTTGAGAGTGGCTGTAGTTTTCTTTTTCCACAGCAGTTGACATAAGTGTCTTCTGTGTTTCCTGCTGCTCCTGTTCACATGTGATAGTGGTTAGTGTCAGCTTCACTATCTCTCCATCTCTTCTTCTGTGTGAGGAGTCTCTTGCCTCTTGTAATCTGCTCCATTAAAAAGAATAAAACAAATCCCTATTTTCTTTCATAATTCTGTGCTTAAATTTGATGAAAGGCAGTTCAGTCTCTGGACTTCTATTTCCAGCTCTGCCACTGATATTGTGGCCTTTTGCACCAGTCACAGGAATGAAGTCTCTGGGTTGCACTGCAGGAGCCTTGTCTGTGGCACATTGCTGTTTATGAAAGTAAAAACTCGAATTATATGTGACTTCAAACACATGGTCGTAACCGGTTTTGGTGCTGTCACTCCCCAGATAGGCAAACAAGCACTGTTCATAATAGCCATGCATTTCTGAGAGCTCTCTTATCCTGTGTTAGCACAAAACCAATAGCAAAGGAATCCTGTGCAGTGGACGGAGTTGTAATGTCTGTGTCCTTTTCTTCAGGACCACAGTCACTGGAGAGATGACTTTTGGGAACAAGAAACAATCCTCTATGTTTTAAGACAAATCTCTCTTTCATCAGTGAAAGGAGACAAAAAATGGATATTGTATGAATTCATCCGGACAGCCATTGAATAAATGGATCCTAAGAAGGGTGCTCACATATTAGGAACATTGGACAAAACTGAAAGATTCAAATTACTTAAAAGCCTGGCTAATCTGCTCACATCACTGAAATTCCACCAGTCCAGGGAAAATTTTTGAGAAATCTAATCAAGTCTTTCTCAGACTGTCTCATATTCATACAGAAGTAAGACAAAAGGATGCAAATGCAACCAAACTCTGCTTTGGAGTCTGACTGTAAGGAAGAAATTATTACTTGGATTTTTTTCTTTCTTTTTTTTATATTTCTGTGTTATTTGTTGTCTCACAGATCTTTCTTCTTCTTAGTCACACTTCAGACTTTGGCACAACATCCTCAAAACAACTGCTACCAAGATTACACTAACAAAACTCACTCAGCAATGCAGGTGCAGTAAAACAAAAATAAAAATAAAAATGAAACTAACAAAATTCAGAAGAAAAACCCCAAAACATGACAGAACAGCTTTGTTTCCCACGTTATCATCATGCAGTACAGATGTGGAGAAGCAGTGAACAGCTATTGCAGTGCAGATAGTACAGAAAAGCTCTTCTTAGAACCATGTAAGCAGTACTCCCATACTCAGAACGAGAGCTGTCGATGGGAATTAATGTCCATCAGATCTTCCTCATCGCCTGGTGTTTCTCTACTGGGCTGACCCAGAAGGTGCACTCACGAGGTCAAAGGGGAAGGCAAAACACAGAAGATTGTAACACATCCACTTTAAAGAGAACATTATTAAACTAAGTTGTCATTTTTAACTGCCCTTCAGGGACTGTAGCAGAATCTTTGTCCCTTTTTAGTGAATGGAAGCTTTGCCTGTAACATTAAAAACAGAATAAGTACTTTTAACTGTTTGGCTTGGCTCTTTTTTCCTCTTTTATTATTACTACTGTTTTAAAGCCTGTCACAGCATATAGGGTTAACGACATAAAATCTCCACATAATGCGATAAAACTGATACTGAAATAATGTCCCCCTACTGTAGGAGGAATCTGCAATCAGGACTTCCAAGCACATGCAAAAAATAACTCTTGGATCAGTCTTCTTGTCTTCCAGTAGACTTGGCAAGAAAGACAAGCCATATGTGAAGCCAGCCATATATCAGTTATGTGGTCTTAGATATTTGCAATAAAACAAAGGACTTTGCTGTCAGCCCTCCTGATTTCATGAAGCCTTTACAGCTCACAGCAACGTCCTTTATCAAAAGCCACAAAGTTATCCTTAGACATGTGCATTTCTTAGGGAAAATATTCTCTGAATAGCTATTTATGATTAATTCCATCAGGGAAAGGGGAAGACATGAAAGGACTTAATACAGTCAGTTTCAGCCATGCTGAATGCAGCTAGATATACCAAGTGAGTGTAAAAACAATTAATAAGAAAAACAGTAATACTAGGGAGCTGGGGGAAAGTGGAGGAATTGAAGTACCCATGCACAAGACAGTAAGACCAAGAAGAAAATCTTTGTGACAGTGATGTGGATGCCCTGGTAAATTAAGTGGAACTAAGGCTTCATCCCTGATTTCCTCCTGGCCATTTATTTAGACATTATTAACTGGCAGTTTCATACAGGGATTGTGTTAGGAGTGGGTTCAAAGGAAGACTTTTATAACAGTGCTTCTTTTCCCAGCTAATTCTGGGTGGACAGCCTGCACACAACGAACCAAAAGGAAGGTTGGGGAATAGTTCAGGGTGAGCCATGAAGTGAGGTCAGGAGCTAATGAATAGCTCACACCCCAGACGTGCAAAACCATGTGATGTGAATGGCGCTAAGTGTGTGATTACTCACATATGTGGAGTTCAGCGTGTGCTCAAGCTCAGGAAGAGAACTAGCAGTTTTATTTGATGTAGCGCTAAAAGGAGTCAGGGAAGGGATTTTAAAAGTGAAGTGGGGTGATTACAGGAGTGTTTTTCTGAACAGGCCTTAAAGACAAGGCTTAAGAGAAAGGAATCGTTACAAAAATAATAGTGTTTATTATAGAATAGCAGCAGTGGCTTTGGCAAAAACTTTGTGTGAATTTCAAGACTATAATGAAAAATGTCGATTTTTTAGTCAAGCATTATTAGCTATTACATTATAAACAATAATAAAACCCAAATGGACAGCTTAACATTTCTGTTCACTTTGAATTACTTTTTTAAAGTGTTCCTTTTTGCACATCCTGAATTATAAAACTGTTTGAGCTTTCCAGGTCCAATTCATTGAGGCAGTTCGGCTTACTATAAGCACATGTTTTGTCTGACTGGAATTTGTGGTTTACAATGATGTATGTGCTTAAGGACCTTGCCATGTCATTAGATTGTCTACTTTTTTTTCTTAATATAATTTTAAAAGAAAAAAACGTAAAGTTGACTCCTCTCCCATCCTACTTTTTTTTATCCCTCTATGTGATGTCTTTGCAAATAATCTCTTTAATCAGGTTATGGATTCAGATACCGGTGAAATATTTGCTTTACAATGAGTATCTCTTACTAATGTCCTGCTCAATATCATGCTGTTTCTGTGGACTCAGTACATAAAGCCTAAGGGCTCTTATTCAGAGATACTGCTATAGCTAAGTTTAAAATTTATGTCTCTAGACAGGGCAACAAATTCTATTATACAAATATTTGAAGCTATCTCAAGGAGAGGAATACTTTAAAATAATCCTTCACTCAGAAGTTGCACTTGCAGCTCTTTTCAGTTACTTTTCATTATTTCACCACAGGGGAACAGTTTCAAGAAATTATTATACTAACTATTATATTGAAAATGAATCCTGGAAGCCCACCCCCACCCCAATAAATATTGTTTAACATTCATTGTTGCAGAAATATGCAACAGACAAGAGAGTTTTTCTTCTTTTACTTCTCAGGAAGGCATGAAAATATTAGCAAATGTTCAGATCTCCACTACTCAAAATATTATGGGTCAGATCCAAGCAGAGTGGAGAGGTCAGTGCTCCATCATCACAGTTTTAAATCATTATGGGCTGTAGGGCATAATAGCCTGTGAGGAGGCTTGGTTAAAAGATGGGAAGGAAACCTGAAAAAGGTTAATTATGGCACGCACACCACTTGACAGTTCCTTTTCAATCTGATTCAGCTCAGCTGTGAATGCCGTTGTGACCTCAGCACAAAGATCTTGCTCACTGCCACACTATTTTCCATCACCCCAAAGCTGGGGCATGGTTTGCCCACAAGGATGCATCCCAAACCTAAATGCCGTGTGTTTTCCAAAGGGTGCACCTGTTTTGCTGTGGATCTGGTGCTTAGAGCTTGCTGTCCGTAACCTTAACACCCAGTTTGGGTTATGTTCATTAGGAAGCCCAAGGATTTATTTTTTCATGGTGCAGGGGGTTGTGGGGGGAGTGGGAGGGTGGGTAGGATAGGGGAAGAGACACAAACAAAACAAAAAACTTAAGCCTGTGGTTAATTGGCTGATAGGATGTGAGCAATTCTGATCCACTTAATTGAATGTGGGCTCAGATTAAAAAGAAAGAGTAACTGCCTTCAAAACTGTCTGTTGCAGATTGCTGGCCTCTCCTATACATTAAGTGAAAGCCTTTGAGCACATGTGTCAGTGGTGTTGCTGACAGGAACTCAAATATCCTGTTGTATGCATTTGCATTCTGAGGACTTCATTCTGTAAGAGATTAGCCTGCGTTATATTGATGGTTTTATTTACAAGAAGAATTTTCTTGAAAAAGGTGTCATGATTTTGGCTGGAAATTTCAAATCATGACCATGCCTTCTAACTGCTGGCTGCTTTCCAAACGTTTTCTGATCAGAAGACCTGAAAATAGTACTTTATTTTTCAGTGTAAAAATAACCAGGTTTTGCATTTGGAGCCAAGGCTGTACATTTTTACACAAATTTTCCACTGATTTTGGGAAGAGCTTTAGTCAATCAAAGCCATACCTGCATTAAACATGAATAACCAAGGAGCAAAGAGTCAAGAAGTTTACCCATGAAAATACAGAGCCCAGTTATGGGGCCTTTTTAAATAAAAATCATGTGTTAAATTGTTTTGTCTACACACTGACATTGCCATTTATTTTTTATATCAAAGCAGCATCCACAACTCCTAACCTTATTGTGCTATGCACAAAAACACAGAACAAAAGAATTGTCCTTCCTCTCAAAACACATTGCTGCAAGAGCAACAAAGACTCTTTGTTTACTATTTAAACAAGATTGGTGGACATCATCTCTAAGCAGAAGCTCTGAGAATCAGCCTTTTCCATCCTCTTCCAAACATGTATATATGCACACTTTCACATGAGTCTGCTACAGAAAAAGGGCTCTTAAAGAAAAGGATCAAGCAGAGCAAAAGGAAAATATTACTTTATGTTAATAACAAATGAAGTGCACAATGCATTCCACATACAAAGGTTACCCATTTGTGGAGCTGGAAGCCAAGGGCATTTTAAAACTTAAAGATCCCTTAAATAAACATATTGGTTTAAGTACGAGGCAAATATTCTTAGCTCAGCAGGTAGTTGGTATCTAAATCACATTCAGACTTCACATAAATACACATGTCAAAGCATTTATCTAGTAATAAAAAAACAATTCTTAAGGAATGCAGTTCAGATAGGGAAGTGTCAGTTATTTTGCACATTTCCTATTTCCAGCTCATTAGTTTCAGCTTTTGACAGGGGTGGAGCTGAAAGAAATCCTGTAGAGGTTTTTCTCTCCTCCCAATTTCACATGAATAAACAGAGGGAGGGAGTCCCCTGCCTGTCTGCCAGGCTCTTATCTATCATATTTAGATGCTAGATGCTGTCAGATTTTAGATAGTGATGCCTGTAGGTATTGCCAGTTACTGGGAAATTAAACCTGGAATAGAAGATAGTCCTTTCCTTTCCCAAACTGTCTTTGCTTCAGGAGTAGGTTTGGATATCCTTCAAAAAATGTTGATGTCCAGACAAAGGTGACAGGATTATATTTCTGTCATTCATTACTTGCACCTGATTTTCTGTTTCCTCACTCTGTCCTTGGTGTCTCAGCAGCACCCCGTCTGCATATTTTCTTTCACCCTACATTCTTATATTCCTCTCAAATCCATATTCTCCCACTCCAGAAGTGGTAGGTATAGATTTACACTGCTGACTTTTGTTTAAACTTTCCTCATTTAAGATACCTCCTTGAGTATTAGAAATTCTTAAAAATTCTGTGTTTTCATTATTAGAGTAAATAAAACCAGCCATTTTTCCTTGATTTCCCCCGAAATATACTTCAGAAAATGAAGACTTTCCTCTCGGGACAAGAGGCAGTGAACATTGGAGTGATTTCTCTACAATTCTAATTCTTGGAAAATGTCCCTATGATCCCTAACAATCAAGTTAACAATTACCACTCTTGTGCTGGAAATTACACCTCTGTAAGGTGACATAAGATTACCACGTGGACACACTTCTCCCTTCCAGAAGTAAAGCACACCCAACCATCAGGAAATGTAAAATGAAAGCATGAGTGCAACCAGGTACTGTGTTCCAGTTGAAGGTTGGTAACTTCCATCAGATGGAGATAAATCCTTAAGATGATCTGACTGCCATTACCCCAGTACACAGTCTGAACACTTTGGTGTAGTCTCTAAGTGATGTAGCTCAATATCTTATCCACCTGGCTTATCCTTTCTTTCATAATCTTACCTACATAGGAACTGTCCTGGTTTGTTTTTAGTAGAATCCTTTCAAATAACACCAAAAACTAAAACAAGATGTGTGCATGTATTTATGTGTGTACATCTTCATGTGGATGTTTATGTGTGTGCAGTTGTTTGAGTTACAGAGTGTAAGGACAAAAATATGGCACATCCCTTTGAATGAGAGTGATCTCAAATGATACTTTACACCTGTGGGAACATCCACGCCCTTGGATCATCCTTTGAAAAAACTTGATGGAGATCTTGAGATGCTTTACTTCACTGTACATTAAACACTACACCAAAGTGGCTTTCCCTTGAGGGTCAGCTGGAGCTTCAGTTTGGTTCCTATTGACTTCCAGACTTGCTCACCTAACTCTTCTCCTGAAGTTTATATGTTTCTGAAAGGAAGGAGATTTATGAATTCTTTTAAAACCATTTTCCACACAGTGATATAGGTGAAACCAATGACATTTTTCACCAGTTTGTAGGATAGGACTTCAGTCTACATTAACTTGTAAACTTCATGAATCAACAAAGGCCATAGCCAGTTTATTTTTTTTTTGTGGGCTCAAATCTCAAATTGTTGTGTGGCACCATCATAAAAGTGGTGCAACTTCCTCACAGTATTTCCAGCAATTACTAAATATGGCAGCACTGCAAATCTGGAGATGCTCTGTGACTTTTCTCTTTCACACACCAAGGAGATCAAGAATCTGCCCATTGTGGTTGATGAGGTATTTTAGTGTACATGAATGCAGAAATAGACCTACACGTAGATCTATCCTTAAGAAAGAAAAGTTTTGGTGATGTAAATTTCTCCTTACTATAGAGTAAAGCATAGACAGAAGCTCATCAGTCATACAAGATTATCATTAATGACTTTTTACAAGGACATATAGTGATAGGACACATGAGTGGCTTTGAACTGAAAGAGTGTAGGTTTAGGTTAAATATAAGAAAGAAATTCCTCACTGTGAGGGTAGTGAGGAACTAGCCCGAGTTTCCCAGATAAGCTGTGGATGTCCCATCCCTGAAAGTGTTGAAGGCCAGTCTGGATGGGTCTTTGAGCAACCTAGGCTAGTGGAAGGTGTTCCTGCCTGTGGCATGGGGGCTGGAACGAGGTGATGAACACCAAAACAAAGTTGGATACATAAATTATTTGGTGCCTTCCTTGTTTTGAGTTTTCAAGTGTAGTCTCAGATTGGGAAACTAACAGTAGCTAATAGAGTAAGTCACCCACACGTGACTAAAATTTAGTTTAGAGCCCATCAGGTGGCTGGATGAGCCATGTCTCTTAGGTGTTGTGAATACCGAGTTGGATGAAGATGCTGACCTAACAGTAGCAGGAACATAATCCTTCCACTCTTGATCATTTTTCACAAATTCCCAGTTGGTTGTTTGACATACAAGTGGAAAGAGTTATTGTTTTTCCCTATTTTTTATCTTCTCTGTTAGCCAAAACATTGAAACCATAGCATCAGTGTTGTTTGAAAATATATTTATGTTTGTTTTCCCTATAAAAAGAGATAATAATGTTATGTTCCAATAATATTAAGTTGCAATGTTATTTGCAAGATTGCAGAGCTTTTAATTTTCTGATTATTTCCACAGTGGGAGTTTCAGCTCAATTTCTACCAAGACACTTCTATCTGTTTCGGTTATTTTTTTATTACAGCTAGAAGCAACAATAATTGCCTTTAGTGTATGAAAACATGACTGAGGAGACAATTGTTGTCCCTAAAGAGTAAAATCATCAGCATACATTTTTGATGTAAAATTTTTGTAAATTAATTGCAAGATCCTATAAATATTATATTTACAAATATTGTGTTGTCTGCTGTCTTCAAAGAAATAATTTTTTTTCTATTTTTTTTTGTAAACTATGCTTCATATACAGTGCATTTCCTGAGGCAGAAAACAAAAACATGGAACAAAATATTAGCCTTCTACTTTTGTAATTTTACATTCTACTACTTTTCTTTCCCTGCTCTGGGTTTGGGTTTTTTAATATAATTCTGGAAACACATAGGAAGAAAAAATCAGTAACACACTCAATAATCAAGCCCCATTTTCAATGTTTTACTATTCAAGTGATAACAAAAAAATAAATATCCATCCCAAAGTATAAGGCAGTGGATATGCATATAGTTTTGTTGTAAATCAAGAAAATTATTCAATTTTTTGAACATTTTGTGGAATATTTTTCCCACAATTTCTATACAAAAATAATAACATGAAATCTTTTAGATTTTCTCTAATGAAAATATTCAACTTGAAGTGCCCCAATCCACAGTTATATCTCGGAAAAATTATCTATCAAGGCTTCTAATGGAATTATCCCCTACAGCCACTCCATAGAGGAACCTGACAGACTGTCCAAGACCTGGAACTAGTTTTTAAAAGCCTCTGAAATAACTTGGGCTCATGCCAACATTAATAAGTGTAATTAAAATTACAGTACTTTGTTTCCATTTTTCCTGTTAGAAAATTAAGTCAGCTTTTTGCTGTGAAAACAAACAAATAAACAAACCCCCAAACAAACAGAAACAACTGGATTTTGATTTTTAATCAGGCTAGCATCTTTTCAGCTGTGTTAGCTCTCAGCCTGGTGTGTCCTGTGTAACCCAGATATACAGAAGTTTCCCATGATTTATGAGTACACAGGACAGCACTCAAGACACACAAATTATGTCCTTTTCCTGTTGCTGCATTTGACTGCAGAAGTTACAAAATATTTTGGATAAATAAGCTCAGAGGCTATTTTGAAGGAGATGAGCAGTGTTAAAATTAATATCAAGAAC
The DNA here is from genome assembly GCA_013400975.1 of Atrichornis clamosus. Taxonomy (NCBI): domain Eukaryota; kingdom Metazoa; phylum Chordata; class Aves; order Passeriformes; family Menuridae; genus Atrichornis; species Atrichornis clamosus. The sequence goes on from WBMZ01014696.1 coordinate 40,118, forward strand.
AGTGATTAGTTCCAACAGACATTTCAGCAGATTTACTCCAGTCAGAATAGTGGTAGTTACTTTTGAGCAGGCAACACATTGCACTTATATCAACTAGTGTTAGCAAATTTGCTGTTAGAAAAAATTGTAGAAAACCTAGGAAAAATCATTATTTCAAAATCATACTTTCATAAGAAGATCTGATTTCCCGAGAGGATTAGGGATCAGCATGCACAAACAACCAGAGTTATCCGAGGACATAATTTCATATGTCTTTGACAACTTCAGAGTAAGTAAGCTTATGATTATTTACTTGTTTGTTTATTTCTGAAGCCACAGTACTAAAAGGTCCCGTCCTGAACTACTGATAGCACATATCAGTGGAGAATGGTGTGATAGAAGGACTCCAGCTCACCTGCCAGCTCTGGAGGGAGGGTGAGTGTCCTCTGGGGCATGGAAATTCATCTTCAAGTAATACAAATAAATAACAGTGCTCTCCCCTGACATAATACCATGGCAAACAAGCTCTCCACATACCTATCATCTCTATGGGATTAACCAATAATATAATGATTAGCAAATACCTGTTGAATCATCTTTTGCTTCAGAAAAGGATCACTGGAAAATACCATACTGCTGGCTTCAAACCACATCTGCTATAAACAAAGAACGTAGATTCAGTGCCGATAAATCTGTAGGGCATTTTAGCCCAGGAAGTAGTTCATATCTATATCTATATCAACTGGGTGTGTATATATATGTGTGTGTGTGTGTGTATATGTGTATATATGTATATATATAACTAGGAATAGGTATAATAGTTGAATCTTAAGTGATTGTGCATCATCTGTCTGCATTCATATTGCAGCATTTAAACATGTTTCACCACCAGGAATATGAAAGGGTTAAACAGCAGCAGATTTCCTGTGCTAGATAACTTAATGAAAAACATTCAGGGTGCTTTTAAAGAGCAACAGACTGCTGTTGGATGGTAATCTTTAGTATATATTTTTTCTTTTTTTTTTTGTTTTTGTTTTTCACAAGGAAAATGTAGACAAGGCAGACTTTGCTGTAATTCTTCCTAATTGCTGTAATGCATTTTATTTTATTTTAGTGTTTTCAGTTTATAAAAACAGTTAACATCAGTTTGTTTCCAGTTTTAATGGAGAAAACTCATTCTTTTCCTCCTGAAAATCTTCACAATGCGGTTAGAAATGTCAGCAATAATTAGACAAGATGCTTGTGAAAACATGAAATAGAAAGAATACATCTTTTTATAATGAAATCAGTTTGTCTGATTATCTCAAACAATGTACGTTTCCAACTGCCCAGGAGGGTCATTAGAGCTTATGAAAATCAAACTCTCTTTTTTCTGCTTCATACATCATGGACAACAGTATTGTCTCCAGGATCATTATATATTGCCTGGCTTTATAAATATATGTTAGACTTTCTTGAGCTACAGTGAACTTGGAGCATGAAATGCATTCAAAAATAAGCACAATAGGGGGAAAGAAAAAAGAAAATCATGTTATTAACTAAATAACCGTTACATAGAAATTATAAAAGGAGAGATAACCTCACTGAACATAGTACTCAAGGGATCTAGGTTCAATTCTGTCTTCAGTCACAGATTTTCTGTATAACCTCGGGAAAGAAACTTCTAGCCTATGCACAATGAGGGCTATTTGTCCCTTAAAGAAATGGTTGTGACAGCACTCCCTTTTGAGTTCCTGTCAAGGTGTGAAGCTTAATTCAGAAGTTTTTCTTATTCCTTTGAGATACACTGAGAGAATAGACTAGAGTATCAGTGTATCTTTTCTTCCCACTTGTAGAAATGGGGCTAATATTCCCCTGCCCTCACTGGAGAGTTTACGGATGCTATGCATTAGTGAGTAAAAGGCATTCAGATATCATGATGATAAGGGTCATTTAACAAGTAAATATCTGGATGGAGTCGGAGGAATTAAGGTACAGTTACCATTTTATATCAAAAATAATTTAGTATGAAAAACAAGGGAATTCTGACAAGTTTATCATATGATCAATTATTATCCTGCACTCTAGGAAGCCGGAAGGCTGTTTCAAACGTGACCTTTACACCCATTCAGTTTGTTTTCCTATAAGTATGCATATGCAATATGTTTGGTCTGCCCTGTGGTTTAAGCACCTTGCTCTGTCTTAATGATCACAGGTTTTCAGTCTTCACTTGTCTCTTTCAGATTCAGGGACAGCGTCACCCAGCAGGATGGAGTTCTAGGAATGATGTTGCTTTGTTTTGAACAGGGTCCCATTATATCAGCTGCCAAAACACCCAAGAAAAATTGAATCTTACAGCAAAAGTGCAAAAACATGCAACAAGTACATTAAAAATTTTATGTTAGAACCTTTTAACTTTTGAAGGTCTTAACCTGTATCTGGAAAATGTGGTTAAAACCCAAATGCATTACAGAAGTAATCTACTATAACCAAATCAAGCATTTCTCTTCTGTAGCAGTAGTGCATGTATGCTCTTGTAAATACAAGTAAATGCTTACCAATAATGAGCTCTCTGTATTGGTTGCAATGTTCTAGCCCAAAGTAGACATGATGCTTAAAATTATTTATAAATCACACGAAGGAATTGATAAATAAAATCCTTCTGCTACTTCAAATATGCAATGAAGAAATTCCTTTCAGCCAAACCTTCAGTATAATATATTGGAGCACATTTTGGTGAATGCAACATATTTTCCCTGGCTCTCTATCTATCTAGGTATTCTGTCACTGCTGAGGGTTAGGTCTACCCTACCAGAGTAGGTTTATTAGAAGGAGGAGGAGGCTGAGGGACCAAGGTCTCTCCACCCTGCTCACATGCCTAGTGTCTAGGCCTTCCATGTCATGAGAGAAGGGAGAGGTTGCTCAGCCTCCCAGTTGCAATATGTTCTGGTATGCTCCAGAATAAAATGCTAAAGCTCCATCGTCATCCTCAGACAAGGGTTTTGTTCTTAATTAGCAGAAACCACAGCAATGAAACACTATCAACATAGAATCAGAATCACAGAATCAGAGAATAAGTTGAGTTGGAAGGGACCCACAAGGATTACTGAAGTCCAGCTCCCAGCCCTGCACTGGACCATCCCCAAGAGCCACACTATGCACCCAAGAGCATTGTCCAAACACTTGAACTCTGTCAGGCCTGGTGCCTTGACCACTTCCCTGGAGAGCCTCTTCCAGTGCCCAGCCACCCTCTGGGTGAAGAACCTGTTTACAACATCCAACCTAAACCTCTTCTGACACAACTTCAGGCCATTGCCTTGGTTTCTTTCACTGGTCACCAGAGAGAAGAGTTCTGTGCCTGCCCCTCCTCTTCCCCTCATGAGGGAATTGTAACAGCAATGAGGTCTCCTCTCAGTCTCCTCTTCCCCAGGCTGAACAGACCAAATGACCTCAGCCGCTCCTGATACAACCATATAACCTCAAGGCCCTTCATCATCCTCGTTGCCCTCTTTTGGACACTCTAAGAATTTAATGTCTTTCTTAAATTGCAGTGACCAAAACTGTACACAGTATTCAAAGTGATGCCATAAACATATTTATGTTTAGATTTTTTTTTTTTTATTGTTTTGCTCCTGCAGAAATTCTTAGGCCTTCTTTTAGTCCAGTAATTCCTTAGCCAGTGACACAGCTCCATCAGGGTCACAGGTCCAAACTTTATTTCATCTATTTCTTGTCCAGTGAAATGAAGATTCACTGCCAAAATAAGCACAGATTTTGCAGATTGGAACAGTAGAGGTGTCACACTTCTCTCTCTTGTGTCTCCTAGAGCACAATGCAGCTGAGAAATCAAAGCCCAGGGGGAAAAAAAATGAGACTGAGACCCCAAGGTTCTGTAGATAACATTTGCAGTCTTCATCATCGAAATGAAGATTTGAGAAGCAATCAATCAATGGCTCATATACACCAGAAGTGAAGGCCAAATTTGGACAAAAACAAGCATATAGCTTCCACATGGTTAACAGCCAAAGTTTGCAGATGTACACAAGAGCAATTGTTGGAAGAAATATCAGCAGGGAGGGCTGGTGTTAGCTCTCTGGGACAGACTGAAACAAAAATGAATGACACGGAGGGATGGGAGACAAGTTTTCACTTTGTGTGCTAGTACCACAGCGTAAAGGATACAATACAATCTCCTGAGAAGCCGATTGTTCTCAGGCCCCTTCTGAAATCTGTGACTGTCCTCTGGTCAGTCTTCTCTGCTGAAAACATCTGCCTGTCTCAGCTCACCAGCCTGCTGCTCTGTTTGCTCTATTTCTTCATAGGGGGAATCTCAAGAAACTCAACTGTAACATTTTCTTATCACCTTAATTTTTCCATGTCATGTGCTTGCTTCTGATATTTTCCCACTTGTGTTATTTGCTTACTGAAGCTTCTCTATTCATGGAGATCAATAAATGGTGTTTGCTGTCAGAACAATTTGGTCCTAGTTCTAATTATAGCAGCAAGCTGCTTTCTTAAACCATATTTTGGGTGTTTCATTATTTTAAAATGTTATCTTCCCTAATAATTACAGGAAAAGTTGATCTTTTCTGAGAAGCCAGCTACTGCAAATTCCCCCCTTTTCAAATGTTCTTAAGAGGTGAAACATCAGGTAAAAATCAAATCAAGTTGTAATATAATTCTCCAAAAGAAGATATGTGTAAGTTGCAACACATTGCCTCCAGATTCTGTAGGGTTGCACTATTCAGAGGTACTGAACCATATCCCTTAGTATAGATCATAACAAGCCGTATGCTGCAAAGCTCAATTGCAAGCACAAAGCCCCTAAATAAATCACCCAGCAATGGCAACATTACTAATAGGGCTATCAGAATCAAAGGAAGCGGGGTGATGCATCTGAGAAGAGCCGACATCATTATTCTGTGTGATTTGTTTACGGCATTGTTGGAGAGATTGTTTCTCCCCCCTCCTTTCTCTAGTCCCTCCAGATTAAGAACAGGAATAAAAAGGGCAGCAGAACTCCAGGAACAGCCTGTACACTGTAACCCTACAATCATAAGGAGTGGTGGTTTGATACCCTCTGCAAGGCATTTTACTAAACAAACTCACTCACCATCTTTATTCTGCCATGATTCAACATTTGAATTTCTTTTAGTTTTCTGCTGTCGTGTATTTCTAGCCACTGTTTACAGTGATCCCTGAATAGAACACTGCACAGCACACAGAGCAGCTACTAAGACTGCTAACATACATAGCATCATACTTTTGGCTATATTTGCTTAAAGGCCTCTGCCTGTTTCAAGCAGTAATGGAAAATTACTCTTTTAAAATTCACAGAAATTAGTGTTTGCAATGGAGGCATTTCCTCCCTGCTAGAACAGTTGTCAAGAATGAAAAAGAAAAGAATTATATTGGTGGTGGTAACAAACATGATATTGGTGATGGGAAGTTCCTTAGAGTTACTATAACATTTGAAATTAATTTGAAGAAAACATTTAGATTTTATTTATCTATTGATTTATTCTTTATTTCGAAAGAATTCTATAAGGATAGGAGATAAGCTGTATGACTTTGTGGATCTCTTCTGACCTAAATCACTGACACTGTGTTAAATCCTTTCCACTAAAATGTAGAGACACATTTATCTTGTTTAAGCATGGAGTTAAATTTTTTTAAGCATGGCGTTACCTCTTTGCAGTGATTATGACTTGATCAAATGTAATTTGGAAGACAGAGACTCAGATTCTCAAATAAAGTATTGACTACAGATGAAAACTTTTTTTTTTTTAAGTGATACAAATAAAAGCTAGATAACTGAGGGTATTTTTGAACAGAGGCTTTCAAAATTCCTTCACTGATCACATCAGACAAATAAGACAGGGGGGAAAAAAAAGCAGAAGAAAGAAAAATGAAATAAATACCTTAAAAGAGGAGTGAGAGGAAAAAAAAGAAAAAAAAGAAAAAACTCCAAACCCCCAAAACCTAGAGCTCAAACAATCAATTCAACACTCTCCCCCAGGAACCAATGAACCAAGAGTAGTATAAATCAGGAGTTTATAATAAAAGACTAATGTTCCTTTTCAAAAAAAAAATCAATAACACTCTCAAACATGTTTCAACCAGTAAAGTAACATTTTGCAATTATGAGACATTTAAAATAATGCTCAGATCAACCAGATAGTTACAACCGGGGTTTTCTGTACTCCTCTTTCATTTTCCCTTTCTTACATGTCCCTCCCACTTTACATCAGACCAATTAATATCTTTCCTTCCCTAACAGCTCTCTAGATAATTCACAGAAGCATTTGTCTGTGTGGCCTAGCATTAAACAGAAACTATTAAACAGTCAACTCCTATTTCTTTTGTAGAATTAATGCCATGTTAACTCCTACCATGCCCTGCTGTTTTGTGGTATGTAAACGAGGTATCTTAAAGAATTTGTAGGTATTTCTCTCACACCCTCAGCACAGTCTCATGATTTGATCCAGGATGCAGTAAGCCTGTTTTAGTTACAATATGGGAACTCTTCTTTAATAGCTAATTTTAGCCTTAGTAATCTAAGTAGAAACCATAAGGAAAATCCAACACTCTGCCTATCAGCAACTGAGTTGAAGTTTTGTTATTTTTGATACATGCCCCACATTTTATGATTTGCTCTTAAAACATGCATGAAAGAGACCTGAGGAAAAGTTGGCTATGGGAAAGCGGAGGAGGGGATCAAACTGTGTAACTGAGGCTTATGAGCATACTTTGGAGTAATTTCATACTCCATCCTGTCAATTTTACTAGAACAATGTGTTCTTATTCTTGGAGGCCTAAGCACATGAGCACTCACTCACCTCTCTAAGCAACCGTGTTCAGGGTCCTATTATATTCCATTATGGTGATTAATAGCCTCCAATGAATTTGTACAAAAGCAGTTCAATGCATTGGGAACACTTTGATCATCAACAGCACATGGCTCATCTCCTGTGGTCACATTAATGACATGACTCCAGCTACCAGGCAAAATTGCAGTACTGGATCGGTGCAGATGTGATCAGATCCCCTTTCAACTCAGGGACTTCATTTTCCTCTTAAAACATAGAGCTGATATCAGAAATGAGCCTTTTGACATTGCTATATCAGACAGAGTCAACCTGCTAAAGGGCCAGATGTGTTGCCCGTCCTGAAGTGGCCAGCAAGCTGTGACCACACAGATGTTCACTGCAGCCACACTTAGAAACATGCATGAAAGAGCATCTTGGCAGGGCAAAGATGGGAAAATGCTTGATTTCATTCTGGTCTGACCAGACTGTAAAGGACCATGAGATACCAGTATTAACTCCATAGGCCCAGGATCTGCTGTCACAGTGCTTGTACAAGTATTTATGCTTTAACCCTATTATAGCTTCTCTTTTCCATCCCAGGACACTAGGCCCTGTGCAACTCCCTTTTGTAAATACTTACAAATTTCTGCTCCCTCTCAGTACAACAAATGAATAAATCTGCTGTATGCAGAAGAGCATGATTTTCTCTTAATGAGCTACATTCCTTTTCCAGAGTTTACTCTGGAAAATGCAAAAGCATTTTCTACTTCACTCCCCCAGACACAGCCAACATCTGTGCGGCCCGTGGTGACCATGCAGTGTGGTGCAGGCAGGCAGGAGTGAAGAGTGTGGGGATGCCTAGGAGGAAGATTCCCTCCAACCCACTTAGTCATTTTTGACCTATACACACGTATGATAAAAGGTTATCAGGGCATTTACCATCCTGCTGCTTTTTGAGAAGAAAATCTTAGGTCCATGCACATGAGTAGTCTTTATAAAACAAGAAACCAGGATATAATTATCCAAATAATCTACTGATCTGGAGGATACCGACCTCCATCTGACAACTAACTTGGAGAAATATACAGCATTCACATTACAGAATCATAGAATCAGTTAAGCTGGAAAAATCCTCTGAGGTCATCTAATCCAAGCTTTGACCAAACACCACAATGTCAGCTAGACCATGTCACTAAATGTCATGTCTGGTGTTTTCTTAAACACCACCAGGGATGGTGACTTCACCACCTCCCTGGGCAGCCCATTCCCATGTTTAATCACCCTTCTGTGAAGAAATTCCTCCTAATGTCCAACCTGGGGCAACTTGAGGCCATGTCTTCTTGTTCTGTCGCTTGTTGCTTGAGAGAGGAGACCAACCTCCACCTGGCTACAACCTCCTTTTGGGTGGTTGTAGAGAATGATAAGGTCTTTCCTGAGCTACTCTTCCCCAGGCTAAACTGTCCCAACTCTTAGCTGCTTCTCACAGGACTTACCCTCTAGACCCTTCACCAGCCTTGTTGCCCTTCTCTGGACTCCCTCCAGCACCCCACTGTCCTTTCTAAATGGAGGGTCCCGGAACTGGACCTAATTTGTTATCAGTGTCTTACTTGTGATAATCAAAAATTATCATCGTTGTTCCACAGATAGTGAATCAGGACAAGAAAATAAAGCAACTTGACAAAGACCTGTGAGGACATCACTCTTACAGTCCAGATGAGGATTCCCTTTTTTTCGTGCATAGTTTATTCCAAGCCTTCATGCACTCATTATCTACTCCCTGAAATCACTGAGCTGCAGCCAGCCAGACTGCAAGAAAGCAACCATGCATTCAAGCCTATGGAGACAAGTTTGGGCCTCTCAAAAGCCATACTTTGCTACAGAGAGCACAGAGAGCAACAGCAGCCATGGTGTCTTTTACTCTGGTAATAAATGAGCAAAACAAGCCATGTAGAAGTTATCTGTTATCACTGAGAGCTGTTAGATACCACGTAACAATCTGTAATGTATATAAAATTATTGACATCATATGTGTTTATATTTAGGTTAAACAGCAATATTGTTTTTATAAGAGAAAACCATTTCTGGAAATAATAGGCCAAATTGCTTTTCCTTGCTAAGAACAATGATGCTATGCTGCCAATACCAACAGTTTTTATTACAGAATCAGCTAACTGAAAACACAAGGCTCTTTAATGACTTGTGTCTTACAAAGCACTCCAATGCGTGCCGATGCTGTTTTGCTTTGTTTGCTAGTCAGGATGGGCTAAAGTGATTTGTATTTTGCATTTTGCTCATTATTGCATTTTCCTGTGTATGCTTCCTCCGGTTTTCATTTCTCTTTCATGAGGGCAAGTATACAAAGCCCCAGTTCTTGTGAATTTTTCACTATCAGAACTAGTTGATGAAATTGGATGAACAGAGGAAGGCAAATCCTTCTGGGATGTACAAGGGGTCCAAAGAAAAAGAGAAGGGAACTGGGATGGAAAATACACCCCTGTCAACAGAAATAAGCAAGACTTTCCAAAAATTTGGGGATTATTCAATCACAGTCACCACAGCAAGCATATTCTGAGCAGTGTCTTGGACCACCCCCTTAGAAAAACTTTAAGTATACAACTGTAGCACAGTTTGCAACAGGTCTGCATATTTGATAACCAGCATTATGATGAGCACAATCAATTCAGATATGCTGAAAGTGGGACTATAAAATAGAGCTAGACCAAGGAGCCTTGCCATTTGCAACTTAGGTGCAGTTTAAAGCAAAGTCTTTGACTTTTCACCATAGCTGACAGGTTGGAGATTCACCAGATGTGGACAAGATGCAGTATACTGAGAGCATAAACTGATTTTATATTTAGGTTTAAAATGGATCTCATTGTCACTGAAATGTTAACCACTCCACAGAAAAAATCCAGTGAATTTTACAAATGCAAATTTTAAGCTCCTATGCTTGGCACAATAATGAAAAATACAGCATTCCTTGTTGTCCTTACTTTTGAACTGCAGGCAACTGTACTGCAGTGTTACAGGACAAAGATACACTTGTGAAATATTCAGAAGCTGATGCCTTTGCAGCCCCGTGGGACCTGTGAAGAGCTCTTTTTTTCCCCCACATCTCTCTCTCAGACTTTAAATAATGAGGAGCAGAAAAGGTATGAGACAACATGTCTGTGTGTCTCCTTTGAAATCTTTTCTTACATTACCTTGTTATCTGTGCTCAAGAGCAGCAGGTATTCCAGCAGTTCAGAGTGTATCCACAGCAAAAACACCCAGCAAAATAAAATGCCAGTAGACACAGCTTTCAGTTCCAGGTCCAGTCAGCAAAACACAAAACAGATACATGGAGGGAGTGGTGTCACAGCTGAGTGTTTGAGGGGATGTGTGTCTGAAGAGGCGTGAAGGCAGAATTTTGCCAAACCAGTTAGTTAAGAAAATAGATATTTATTATCTGTCCTGTAAAACCATCTCTCTTTCCTAATCTGAGCTCACAAAATGCCTTTGTAGAGAAAGTTATCCAACTTCCTAAGTACTACAGCCTGGATCAAAGCCTGACCGCCCCAGAGAGATAAGAGGGCTGGTCACTGCACTGGTCACAAGGGTTTGGATCATTCTTTTCAATTTAGCCCTCAGTGTTAACTGCTGAGAAGCACTGATACAGGTGGGGATTTGGAGGTTTTACTATAGTTCTGTATCGTGCATCAGGAAAAATCAATCTGAACCTAGTACGAGGTATCATCTGAGTATGAGGGATTTCACTTATTTCCACAAATCTGGGTCAGTCTTGAGTACGTACCAGACTAAAGTCAGACAAGATTTATCAAAGGAATGCACCCTGGCATCCATCAATGCAAGTATAGTCTTTTTCCAGAGGAGGCATTGCTTCTTTAATTTCCAGTTCTCTAAGTCTTCTAACTATTTCTTTTTTCTCTTCTGCATTTCAAAGATGCTTACATAACAGGTACTTTCCCACACTGGCCTTAAAAGCCCTTATTCTCTTTCTTTCATTATTTCAACAGACTAATAGTTGTTGCAACACAGGTGACGGTAAATCAAATCAAGTTGAAATGTGGGCCTGACTCATTCTCAGACTATATATGATTTGTTTGCATTACATTATCTTGGAAACCCATAAGCAATGTGCACTAACTACATGTCCGCACATGGCAAGAAGATAAATGCTCTTAGTCAGTAATATAAAATCTAAATAAAATTACAATCAGGTTTGGATATTAGGATAGCTTTGTAACACCCTTGGGGCATCACTCTTATCATTAGCATTATTTGCATTAGAGTAGTGTCCAGAGATCCTGCCTATGATCAGTTTCAAATTGTGCTAGGCTCTGGAAAACGTGGGAAGAGACAAAAGTTTTGAATGCTAAATAGATAATTACAGGCAAAGAGTGGGAGAAATAAAGGATTGTTATCATCACTACGTAGTGCTCTGAGGTGTGGAGATTAAATATTTTTATAGTCTAAGTACAGGCGCAGAGCAAGTTGGAGTCCAAGTTCACCTAGCATCCAAAGAGTTTGCACACTAACCGTGTTTAGGTTCCCACTGGCTTTGTGGGAGTGCTGATAACAGCAGGAAAGATAGCTTGAGTTTGCCTTTCCCCAGCTACATACCTACCTGCAGCACGGGCAGCTGGGAACAAGGTTGGCTTGGCTTTCCTGGCCAGAGGCAATCTCCACATATGCTGTCATGCTGTCCTGTGGCACCTTCTCAGTGCTGATCAGGCAACTTTCCCTGAGTCCTTCCCCTACAGGATTATAGCCCTGCAGTGTACGATGGATGGGCAGGTGAGCACAGGAAGAGCAAGCTCAAACACCTGAATGACTGCTCAGAAAACGGGGGTGGGGGTGGGGTTGGTGTTTTGTTTGTTTGTTTGTTTGTTTGCTTGGGGTTTTTTGGTTTGGTTTGGTATTTTGTGGGTTTAGTTTTTCTCTCCTCTCTGGGAAAGAGTGTGTATCTTCCTTAAGGTCACCAGAAAGTCAGAGTGCAATTAAAAACCAGACACCTGACTCCAGTTCAGCAACCAAAAGTTCATCATTCATCTCTAAAATGAGAACTACTGGAATTATAGAAGTAACTTGGTAGAAAAATAGGACAAGGGGTCTTTCAACCAGTAGTCTCTTGACCTCCAAGGAAGTTTCTTTTCAAGTAGCATCTCAAGGTGTCCTCCATACACACTTACAAAATTTTTACAACGATTTCACAAACACCGATCACAATGCTGGGCTGATGAAAGAGGGGGTGGATGTTTATGTGCTGCTGTTTCACCCCATGTTGGCAGGGATAAGAAAATTACAAAGTGATAAGGAGAGATGCAAGTGGGAGGAGTAGACATGAGTGCTTGATTATGTACTTAATTAAGCAATGCTGGCCACATCAAATTGTAATGAAGTGTGTGTATATTTACAGCATACCTTTAGTCCCAGGCAATACTTTGGCTACCTGCCTCTGAACGGACAGTGAGGGAGATATTTTTGAATGCAAAAATGTTGACTTTCCAGGAGAGCTGGATGGTTAGCTACTTTTTGCCTTTGAAGACTGTATATAATCAGTTCAAATCACAATCTCACAAAGTGATCCAGTCACTCATAGAAGTAATTGTGCTCAGACAAATGAGACAACAGGCAGGAGTAAAGCTTGCAGACCTAGATCTAAAATAAAACACCCAGCATTCCAGGAGAGCAAACTATTTCATCCTATTTAAGTTCTTTAATAAGAATATAAATATTTTTTTTCTTAAATGTGATAGGAAGTTTAGTTATTATTTTTAAAAACTAATGTTATTGTTTTTCTATAACTTCTATTGTTCTGTAATTCTAGGGGCTTATGTATAATCCCATATGTATCATGTTTATTAGATGTAATATTTTATCTCTTGGTTTCAGTGTCTGACACTATAATTTTGTTCTTATTTCAATAAAAGTGTTTTCCTCCTCCTCATTTTGTCAGAATCTAATGGTTTACTTTATCACAATAGAAATTTAGAAAGATTTCTTCCTAAAAGACAAAAATGGACTGTATATGTCTGCACCTTAATACAATTTGTATCATAAAATCCAGACCAAATAAAGTAACTTTATAATATTAGAAACTGCCAGAATTGAGCTGGGATTTTTTTTGTTTGTTGCTTGCTTATAACATATGGACATGTAATCTCAGTAAATCTATAGCTCATTGGCTTCATTGCCTCTATGCTTGTGAACACAGAATGAAACTGTACCAAATGCTCATGTGATTTCTGGTTTTCTTTGGGAATTCATTATCTGTGTGTTTTAATCAAGTGAAAATACATAGGAACCATTCCAACTTTCAGCTGACAAGCACAATATTAGTTGTTTGATGAGAACTCTACAGATAAAAATTCCACATGGGTTTTCCTGGGTTTTGTAAATTTATTAAAAAATAATATATTCTATACACAATTAGAACATCCATGCTAAAGAGTTAGTAAAATAATTTATTGGGAATGTGAAATCATCCAGGAAGTACAGGCACATTCATATAATTTTAACTGTCACATAATACTAAGGAAAACACTTAAGGCATCTGAAACCTTAGTATCCAGACCCAGAAAAGGTTCCCACTAGAAATGTGCTCCTTGCATACATCCTCTGGAACAAAAGATCACTTTATCTCCTTTATCATATCTGTGTAGCGTTTTGCTGAATGGTCAGTCAAGCACCATTGTTGAATATAGAGGTTGGAAACCCCTCATCTTCTTTCATATTCATTTTCCCCACTATGTCAACATCTGCATAGCTCACCAGTAAAGCTGTTTTTCATGCAATCCACCCAAAGGTTACAACTTATAGGTCAGGGAAGGGAATTCACTTAGAAATCACCGGGCAGCTGAGCCTACATAGATTACTGAGGTGACAGGTATAGCATGCAGTGATGAACCTTCTGTCAGGCACGGAGAGGTCACATTGGTATCAGTTGCCAACATGTCTTTCTGCTATCTTAAAAAAAAAAAGGGAAATTAGAAATAGTCTGTGTTTTTTTTCTTCTTGTGGAAAATGGAAACAGAGTTGATGCTGTTCACCAGTGTCAAGTGGCTGAAGATTTAGGGCCCCGAAGCTCAGGAGGTCTCCTTTAACTGTGCTGGCTGCACTCTCAGCAGCAACATAAATTGCTGCCTGAACTGAATCCCTCATAAGCTATTCCAGGAGCAATGATGACAGGCATATTAAGGTGAACTGTACTGGAGACAAACATCTCCAGCCCAGTGCCAGGAAAGCCAAAATAAGAACATGGCATTCTCCTGTTTCATACCTACTTTTTCCGTAATTAGCATCACTTTACAAAATCTATAAAATAGGCCTAGTTTAAAAATTATCACATTAACAGACTGAAAGATTTTTAGTTTTGGTTAGGGAGGTGGCTGATTCTCACAGTCAAGACAGAGTAAGTTGTAACATGAACAAAAAAGGTATCTGAATTTGCTAAAGTTTCACCTACAACTCTGTAACTTTAGCATTATCATGAACAGATCAGAGAACCAAATCTAAGATCTGTACTCATATCTCATTCTGCTGTTGTTGTCTACTGTGTTAAAGAAATGGCAGAGCTCATCAGATAACAACAGAGTATTAATATTGCAAAGGTTAGAGAATCATGATCTCTGTAATTATCTCAAAGCATTTGGGCTAGTTGCTATAAAATCTTGTTTCAAGGTTCTCTGAGTTTAATAAGATCACTGATCTCCAGTCTTTCTGTGAGACCTCAGAAGAATCTTCCCATATTCTTGCATTTTCCCAACCTAGAGAGATGCTCCAACGTTCTGTGTATTTGCTCTGCACAGACAAAGATGGGCTTTCCTAAACAAGGTGGTTTGGATGAAATTTTTTTTGGTGTCAAAACAAAGTCCTTCTTCCACTCAAAAAAACCCCCTCAGAACAAAACAAAAAATTATCCCTAGCATAACGCAGGGTTAATACACATGAAATAAATTGATTTTGCCAAGGCTAAATTTTTCTAGTGGAGCCTATACTTGAGATCATTCAAGTGCTCTCTTGAGTTATCTCATTGTATCAGTGTTTGCAGGACAGTGCCTTGAATTTGTTTCTGTCATACAAAGTTGATATATAAGGAGATGGGATTTAATTGAAACAACTCTGAGGAGTCTTCAATAAATCCTGTATTTTTTATCAGAAAAAAATATTTTTTTAAAAGAAGAATCAAAGAGTATAAAGCATCTTTAGTGGAGATTCTGGTATGAAATGCAACTGTAGTCTGTAGTAAATGTGACTGCACTCTATAATAAATACTTTTTTTTTTTGTATGTGAAGTTTTTAGAGGGGGAAGGATTTCCTCATTAAAAATATTTTTATTTTACTTTGCATATTGGATTTTAGAGATGCATTCTTACAAAGGATTTGATGAAGACAAGCCATAAGTTTATGCAAAGTCTTTAGCTGCAGAAGACCCTGACCTTACAGAGGATCAACTTTTCCAGAGTGCTCTTACCAAATTAATACACTTGCTTAAGAAATGTAGTGCATATTAACACAAACTATGGAGATCATTCTGAGGCTGTTAGCCTTTTCTGTGTGTCTCCATCTCTCCTTTAATGCTGCTGTCTGAATTGTCCCAGTATTTCAGCATAAGAGAGACTGAATCCAAAGCATCCATATAGAAAAGTCTGGTGCTCAGGTTCTTCCCACCTAACTTGAGGTACTAAACTGAGAAGTATCTACATTAATAATGTTTCTACATTGTTTCAAAACAGAGCTATTCATGCCTTTGTAGTGATAGTCTTTTTTATTTTTTTTTTTTATGGTGGGAGGGTTTTAGAAATCCCAAGTGTACAAACCTGTCTTTTTGGGGGCTAGTGTCACTATTTTTGAATACCTCCTACTTTTACTTCTGCAAGGTTTCTTTTTTCGCCCTGTAATTACTTATTAGGAACGTCATTATACAGAGACAAAGAATAATTTCTGATGCTCATTCAGGAACACCAATACAAGTGCATTATATCCTTTCCTGTCCCAAGTGCCACATTGCCTTAAAAGTTTTGTTTTAGTTTCAGGTAGCGGGAAGTCCTGGTAGCCAAGTTACTTAGGGCTTTCACTGTCAGGAATGAGTGGTTGAGTGCATGAGGAATTCACCCCAATAGGCTAGAAAAAGAAATAATAAATAGATTGTCCACATCCCCATTTCCATGGTCCTTTCCTGTGTCTTAGAGTTTTCCTTCACTGTGGGAAGGTGACTTCAGCACCCCTGTCTTACACAAGGGTGACAGACACGGGTGTGCACAAGGGCATAACTGTCAATACCAGTTACAGTGGCGCACATCAAGAACAACACCATTAAAATCAAAGGGTAGAGAGGTATAAAACTGGGGAGAACAAGCCTGCAGCTTGATCTCAGTAGGTAGGACTGCAGGAACGAATCATGTTTTCAGACAGCCAATTCATCTGTCACGTGACAATAAAGACTACATTTTGAAAATATGAAATACTACCTTTCCTTTGTTTATTTTTGAGAAAATGTAACTCAAGAAGCAAAGTTTTAAGCTTTGGTTTTAAGATCAGTGTCCAGTTCTATCTTGCAGATTTTTTCATGATTATATGTGAATAAAGTCCACCATATCCTTAGAATTTGGTTTTATTAAACTGAATCTCTCCCCCCATGTCAGCATCCATTAAATTATTGTTCTTCTCCTCCTCTTCAGTTCCCCCAAAGATACTATTCATTAAAATGTAGATAATAAAATCTCTATATGTGCATTTTTGCTTATTAGCTATGCTCACTGCCTCATCATCTGCCAAAATCATATTTCTTGAACAAGGAGGGCAGAAACAATGTGAAATCAATCTTTTTTGCTTGGCCAGATAAACATAAGACACAATGAGAGAAAGAAAGGCACAGAGAGAGACAGATAGGGAGAAAGAAAATAAAGCAGGAAAACAGCAACACCATCCCAGTGGTGATGGATAACTGAAGTGAACGAGTCAGGATGGTATTATGTAAATTACCAAAGCAGCTGAGCAGTGCACTGATGATTACAGAGGATGTGAACAATGTTGTGGTCCCCAGGTGCCACCATGCCTTGTTATTTTTTCTTCCCTCCAACTACCCTTGGGGTAGATTCTTCCTGACCTGAGTCCTTGAAAAAAATCATCCAAGAAATACATTCCTTAAAAAAAAAGGTTAGGGGACATCTATGACATTTCTCTAAAGCAATAACTGCACCCTGTGTGTTGCCAGCTTAACATTCTAAAAAGTGCTTTTTACCTACACCTCTGAAGAATTTGACTTATCAAACACCTTGATTATAGAATAGGTTCAAGGTCAAAATGGTTTTAAACTGAAAAGGGAAACTGAAGGGTGAGAGACATGCATTCAACATGCATTAAACTATATTTTAACGTTACTCTGTATTATTAGAAAAAGCTTTTTCCTCTCTCATTTGACATCCCATCCATCTGCGTTTGAATTTGTGTGTTAATGTTTGTGGCTATGGTTACTGGTGACTCTGCATTTTTTCTCTCCTTTTGGGGAGTCTTGATTTTAATAACCGTTGAGCAAGATTGCAAAGTGATATTTTGTTAATTAGTCCTCAGTTAAATTCACTTCTTCTTTAAGCTGAATGTGAGCCCAAACCCCAAAATCCCATAGTCCACTGATAAGCTCATAAATTATCAAGACAAATATCCAGACCCTCTGTGGACTTCTCAGGACTGGACCTTAGAAAATAACAAACATCTATTGGCTTAGACCATGCAAAACCCCTTGTTAATATGTTAAGGATTTCAACCAAAATATGAATTGCAAACAGTGTTAGAAAAGAAATAAAAACTAAGAAAAATACAGAAAATTATTCAGAAAGTTTCTTAGGGTCTTTAAGTTATTTTTCCATGTTCCTAATTAATTTGTATTGTCTTTTAACAAATAGATGAAATTGTATTATCTTATTAGAAATATGCTTAGAACATATTTCTACTTGATCGAGGTTGATCTATGTTGATTATATTAGGTGCCAATTCCAATAATCAAAGTTTCATGGAATTCAGGAAAACCTAAACTAGCTCCTCCTGCAGGAGGAGGGTTCCCAAACACAGAAGAAGCCTGTTGCGGCAGCCTGGGATTTGATTTGCAGACCAGTTTAGATGACAAAAGCTGTTCCATCTCTCCTTGCAAGTTGACAGAGACATGCAGCCCTGGTAGTTCTTTGTTTCTGAACAGCATCTATTAAATCAGGTCCAATCTCATGTCTGAATTCACTGGACTCTGCAATACCAACAATAAATAAGAATCATTAGCCCTAATGCCTTCCATAAGAGTTTCTTGGAGTAAGTAATGCAATGTCTGCACAATAGCACACTTTCCAGCTGTGCTCTGGGCAGCCTCATGAGACTTACAGGGGAACTTGGTAACTGACACTTGCACAGGTTTAAATTTGAAATTGTGTTTAATTTGTATATCATTATGTAATCGAGAACATGAACCTTTAAGGCAAATATAGCAGTAAATGGGCATCCTGCTAAAAATATTTGCAATACAATAATTAATTTAATGGGATTCATGTCTCTGGAGACTATTACAAGGCCTTTTTGTGGCAGATTGCATTTGTTCTGTTTAAAGGGGGGCACTCAGTGGGTGAGGGTACATGTGAGCTGGTAGATATGCAGAAACATCCCTTTCTGGAATGAAAATTCCCTTTCATGGGAAAGGGACAACAAGAGCAAATGTACAGACCCTCTTGGGTCCAATGGTTCTTGAAGCACTTTCCAAGGTGGAATTTATCAGTAAGGTCAGTATGACTTCTTTGGGATTCTTTCATGACTCCTGTTTTTGGAGTCTCTGTAGCTGTCACTGAACATGTTGTTTTGTTTAAATTCATGACAAGAGAAAAATAAACTTGGAGGAAAAACAAGCTACATCAACCACACAGAGAAACATTATCATGTCAAACTTATCTCTGTTTTTTTTGTTAATATACAGTGGTTTGGTATCCCAAGTTATCTTAATAATGCCAGAATGTGGGAATCCATTTTTAATGGAAAATTTGCTTGGGAAACTTCTATCAATTTAGATTTGCATAGATTGCTGAGCCTCCTCTCTGACTAGGTCCCTTTACATTCCTGAACTCAATGATGAATAGTTAAATAAGGTATGACATAACAATTGCTTCTTTCTTGGTTCTCTACTATATCTAATTCAGGATTTTTTAATATGACTTTAAAAATAGCTCCTAGAGAAAAGATACAGAAAGCCTCCTTCATGTGACTTTGTCATTGCTCTATTGTGTAAGATCTCTAAAACCCCTTAAGAGCACAAGTCTTGCTAATTGTTAATTGGGACATTCAATGGGACTTGAGCACCCACTTCACTTAATTGCTTTTGAGCAGCCAACACAGCTCTGAGAAGTGGCAGACATTTGTGACCAGATTTACTCCTATATCATCGGTCCAATTTGTCAAGAGCAGAAGCATCACTTACAAAATGCCATTGACCCTCAATTGTTAAGCTTTTCTGCAGGACCCAGACTACCTATTGCAGGAGTTATTTTGTTCCACTTGGCTTTTCTTTTCAGAAGTAAATAGATACAGAATTTTTATAATGTTCTGTTTCCTTTGTTTTAAAGCACTTATTTTAATGTGATTTTTCACTCACAAAAAATGGTACTTCTAGCAGTGCAATAATAACTTGTACCTTTCATCTCAAGTGATCCCAAAGCACTTTACTAACTTAACAAGCTGAAACACACTATATTAAATGCTACACATAGGGATCACTTCACCCACCACTAAAACAACCACTTATGTTGTGAAATGAACCAACTGTTTAAGGGCTCAGTTCTGCAAGGTGTTGAGCTCTATTAGTCTGATACAATGCCCACTGAAGTCAATATAAAGACTCCTAAAGATTTCATTGGGCTCTGAATTAGAATTTATTACAATCTTCCAACAAAGCATTTAGGAACATGCTTAACGTAAGCACTTGAGCAGTTCCATTGACAATAATAGAGCCTGAGGTTGCTTAAAGTTGAGTTTGTGAGTTTTTGAAGTAGGGCCAGGTGTCTCAGTGCTGTGCAGTACAGATTGCACTGAGTGCATTGGCACAGCAGAGGAACAGAAAACAGGATCTGAAGAACACCTTAAGTCAGTAAATTCACTGCTGAAATTAGGTAGCACAATTTAAATACCCTTACCAAACACATGATCAAGACAACAAGAAAGAAGAATTGTTAGTCCACTCTTTGAAACATTTTTGCATTCACTACATGCTAGTAAGTTTATATTATTACCTCTATTTTATTATATTTTATTATCAGTGATTTGTTATTTGGAGATTACAAAATTATGACATTTTTTGCATTTGCAAATCATAGATTCCTCTTAATGTAATCCAGTAATTCATTGCTTTTCTTCCTGCACTGTTAGCTGGATTAATAAGCATCTCTTACATTAGTTTATTAATTAAAAAATGGTAGAAAAGAATAGGCCTATAAGCTGGAGCAAAGCATCTGGAGAGAACTATAGCAAAGCAACTGGAGGAGAAAGCTGCGGCTGCTCTGTTTAGCATTAGGCAGCTCTAAGGATGCTACTTCTCACTCCCAAAGGCAGTGAAGCTTTGTGATACTAGAAAAGATAGTAAGTCCAGGTCAGAGCTGGGACAGTAATAACCCTTCTTCATAACCTGACTGCACCCTTCCATGTTAACATACTGTGAACTGAGCACAAGTGACAAAACCAATCCATCACTGCACCGCCAACACAAAGAAGAATAGAGAGGTTAACAGAAATTGATGACATCCCTGCTCGAATTTTACACTGATTCGGCCAGCTTTACGATTGAAACAGACAAAGATTTATAGTCCAAGCTAGGACGCTGGCTCTCCTTGATTGCCTTGATTTTTTTTTTTATGCGCTTCTGCATATTTATTTCCAGGCTCATCACAGGCTTGTATCATTAGAATGCTGATTTGATTTTACATTCCAAGAGGAGTAGACATTATGCAGCCATTTGCATGATGTGAGAGAAATCACCATAACGGTTTGTGATATCGGCGACCAAAATGATCGGTAATGTTCACCTGCATAAGCAGGATTGTGTAATATTTTTTTTGAAATTCAGATTTTTTCCTTTTGCTTCTCCCTCTGTGAAAAAAAAAATAAAAAGAAGGAATTATTCCATATCCTGTGGATGAGAAATTGTGTTTTGTCATGCCTCCGAGGGCTACAGTGGTATTGAGCTTTTATGAATTCGTTTGATATCAGGGCTGAGCATTACGAGTTCCAACACAAATTTTTTTCCCCATGACATTATTACTGAAAGCTTTTATCAGTTCATTGTGACAAAAAATTGATTATTATCCTTGACATTTGATGGATAGCTTTCATAAAAGTGGTTTGTTTTGGGTTTTTTTTAGGTTCTTTTCGTGTGTATATGTGTAAGCCTGTAAAGTTTTCTTAGGAAAGTTCTATTTTCTGGAGAGGGGAAAAAAAAATCAAGCAACAACCAGTTACTCCACGGAATATTCTTGAATCACTGCTATCTGTGAAAGTTAGAACTGAAGGGACAATCCTGTTTCCTTACAGCTTCCACTTAAACAATAGGAAAATGTACATTCACACAGCTTAGATATAAATTTGGATTAGTAATATAATGGTTCCATAGGCACCTGAAAAACAGATTTTGAAGTAGTTGAGACAGAGGCAATGATAGACACTCTATAGTTAAGGTTAATTTGGGCCTCTGTCTTTGCCAGTTTCTAATACCTCTTTGGAGTTGTTATATTTTAAACAAACGTTCAGCAGGTGTCTGACAGAAGAACAAAGCTGCCTTTAAATAGTTTAACTCTTGTTTATTGTGTTCTAGCAACAAGAAGCAATAGGACTTGACTCATTCTGAACAACGCCAGAAGCTGAAACTAATGGTGATTCAATTACAGTCTCTCACAAATGGGAATATTCACCTCTGTGTGTGCATTAGTGTTGATGGGAGCTCTGTGCTTGCCTTGGGAGGAGAATATACTTTAAAAGAATGTGGCAGAACTGTTTTCTTCTGGAGGAAATGGCTGCTTTCCCTGGTTGCCATTCTCAATGATGGATTCGTAGGAGTCTTCCCAGGGACCCTTGCTGAAATGAAAGGTGGGAGGATAGTGAATTTTAGAGAAATTTGTGAAGACAGAAAGTCAGCCAGAGGCCAGACCAGCCATTTGCTAGAGAAAAGGGGCTTTAGAGAAGATAAGATTAGTTATAGGAACAGATTTTAACCTTTTGAAGCAAATGCTGCTAAGTGTCAGATCAATTAAGAAAAAAAAGTAAAGGAGTTTTCTGAACTGTGTGCCAGTTTCAGACATTTGGTGGTTCTTGAGATCAGGCAAGTCAGCAGTAAACAGAAAAAAAGGTAATATAGCCTTTCTATTATATTTATTATTATATACTATATTCTAATATAGTATTTCTTTGGCATACTATTGCATAGAAGGCAAAGTGATTCCTGGTGAGGGACTGGTGTAGGGGCAGTTGCAATATGTGTGGAAGGAGGGAAGAGGTTACAACAAGCAGCCTTACTCTGTTGTATAACCCCCAACATGTGCCCTGTACTAAGAGATGTGACTAAATTGATGTAGTCTTCTTGATTCCTTCCCCCAGACTTTCTACTTTTCTCCACTCCCAACACGTCTGTCCTGGGGGAAGGTTCTGGGCCAAGTTTACCAAATGGGGACAATATAAATGTCAGTAATGCTGTAGGAAAGGAAGAATTCTCTAGTGTATACCTTGCATCTGTTCTTAGAAAGAAGAATGATGTTTACAACAACAGCAAAACAGGTTTTGTTCCAGTAGCACTGAGAGAAAGGGAAAACAACAGTTAAAAAAACCCCAACTTTAATTTAACTGTGATGAAATACTTCACACATGACAAGTTCAAAGGAATACCATAATGGTGAACTAATCTTGGAAGACTGAGAAAATTCTGGAGTTCTAGGAAAAAAAAAATGGTTCTTGTGCCACTGTTTAAGAAGGACAAATACTTGAGCAAATTCTCATATCATTAAATGGGTATAGAGAAACTAGGTCAAAGTGATGGGAGATGAAATCAATGAAGAATTAAAATAATGGCACACTGTCAATCAACACAGCCTGATGAAAAAAATTATCAAATAAACTTGCTCTTTTTGATTGAATTTATGATTTCATTGACAAAGATTTCTAAAAGGCATTTGATGTCTTTAGGATTTAAAAATACTGCAGGTAGAGAATTCATTAAAATCTTTCTAACTGATAGTTTTGAAAAGGAATTTTAATAAAAAATAATCCATTTATTTTTTCCTATTGGCTTCCATCTTTCTGTCCTGATTCAAGTCATGACCTCAGCAGCAATGTGCAAAATGACACACAATCAGTCTTGTTAAGATTTACAAGCACAAAAAACCCAGTATTGTAAATAATAAGAAAGACAGATCTGACGAACAGCCATGATATTACAATGATCTGGACTTGCTTGATTAAGATTTATTTTAACTTTTCAAACAGCAGTAATACATATCTACCAATTGAGACTGCAAGTCACAGGTCCTTTCTGAAGGAGAGAGTAATTTTGAAACATAGCATCATAAGGAGTTAGAATTTTCCAGAATTCATATGATATGGAAAAGCATATAATCAGGAATTTAAGAGAGGAAATATCAGTCCTCAAATCTATGGCCAGTAAGAGTAAGCTGATGATTAACAAGTGAATAATTTATTTAAGGATCTCATGGCTCCTCCAGTTTTTGTGTTTTAAAAAATGAAAAGCTTAGAAAAGGTATGTTCTGTCTTATCAGCAAGAAATAGGATCATGCTGTTCCCTCCACTGCTGAGTTTAAATTATCTCCAAATTGTCATCTTCATCAAAATAAAATTAAAACCATGCAACTGCCTATGAGATTCATAAATAAAAAGTTTGTGTAAACTGAGATGCCAAAATTAGGCACTGAAAGAACATAAAAGGTACTATTAGCGTACCTAAACACCAGTTTTAGGGCCAAAGGCAAATATATGCAAGGTCTTCTGAGTATTCTTGCATTTGATGTTGTCACTTGCCTGTTGTATGTAAAAGAATTTTAGTTCGTTTATTGTTTTTCTAGATACAATATTAGAATTTTATCTGCAGCTTTGAGAGGAGAGAAAAAAAGCATGTTACCTAATACTTTTTCAGTGATAAAATAATTTTCAAACTTTGAAGGTGTGAATGTACTGCTGTTGAGCATGAAGTCTTGGCTCCGTTTGCCAATGCACTTGCTACAGGTTCCTCAGCAGCTGGATTGTCCTTACCTGGTGGGTTAGACCTGGCACACAGCCAGGCTTCCCCCAGCCACTGCCTCCTTCCTTCCCTCTGCTTAACAGGACTCGGGGAGAAAACAGGATGAGAAACTTCATGGGTTGAGACTGAGACAGCGAGATTTCTTACCAGTTACTATCAGTGGCAAAACAGATTCAGCTTGAGGAAAATTACTATACTTTTTTTTTTCTTTCCTTATATCAAGTGGATTTGGGTAGTGAGAAACAAAAGACAAACATTAAAACACCACTTTTCCTCCCCAACCTGTGCCCACAGAGGCCAGGCATGCAGCATCCCAACTGCCAAAGCCTTGCCACAGACACCCCATAAAATATAATATAAAGAATTAATCTAACGAGGGGTTTGAAATAATGAAAGGATGATATTTAAGTTGCATGTGGCTATTGCTTTTATATTTTCTGTTAGTACGGAAGGAATTACTCCAGCTAATATTCTGCAGAACAACACCCTTTTAACCAAAATCAATGGAGACATGAGCCTCTCTCTATTTATACAGCAACAAGACAAACTTAATTTTAAAAGGTTAATTTTCGTTTTAAAAAATCAAAATTAGTTTGGACTGTTCATTTGGTTAATTTTAACCCTCTTCTATTGTAATGAAAGATCATGGTTTTATTTAATTTCTATCACAATTACTGCATTTACAGTGAAACTGATAATGCAAACCTTTGTTTTGGTTCTAGAAAAGATTTTATTTAAACTGCAGAAGTGTTGTTGTATATATTCAGGTAAATATGATAGAGCATAATATTAGGTTCTTGTCTGGATCTTCCTGTCAACAATCCACTAGTTGTAATGAATCTACTAAGAAACTAATGTACTATCCATATTAGAAATGTGTGGAATACTATCCATATTAGAAATGTATGGAATATCTGCCATATAAAGATTTTCAGGAATTTTAAAATTTGTCTGCCATCACGAGTGATTTCACAGAAAAGAAAATGATGGTAGAGCAATGGAGGGGAACTTTGGGTCATTCAAATATCTTACTTCAGAAAATTAGAAGGATTTGTTTTGATTTCAATGCTTAAGTCTTTGTTCTATTAGAGCACTTGTCATTCTGTTATGATTATAATTTGGCAAATTATTTCTAATTGAAAAGTCAGCTTCCATGAAGAAATAGAATTTCTAAAATAACCTAAAACCCAGACATTTCAAAACTGTCAGAAATTTTCTTTATATTTGCAAGCGAAATCCTAGAAATATCAATCCCATTTAGCAAAGCATTTCTGGAAGCAATTTTTTCCAGAGAACTGTAAATCAATCAACTTTTCTCTTAATACCTCTAGACTTACTCTCACAAATTTCCATATTCTTCCTTATGAGTTGCCAGTTTGGTTCATTTTGTACACAAAGTACTAAGATTAATGAGTAGGTTTTAGAATTAGACCTAAACATAGGACCAGACAGAATATTGTAATTATTTCCAAATTCAAGTGGGTTTTTAAAATGAAAGACAGACAAGGATTTGGGGAAAATTAGCTAACACAATGAATTTAAGTTGTGCATTGAAAAAATGACATTACATTACATTTATTCTGATTTCTGGCAGGCACAAGTAAGAAGATATCAACAGCCTGAAATATTTGTAGCACTTTCTATGAGAGGAATAATGAATGTTTTCTCATGAATAAAAGTAAATCAAGTTTAAACTGTGAAGTTGGAGACTATCTGGAGAGAAAGAGTAATAAACTAAAAATAAATTGTTCTCCATTGTTGTGAGTGAATTATGCACATTACCCCAAACAGATTTTGTTGAGGTGATTTAGCCATAATCCACTTGTTTTGTGCTTGCATGCCTAAATTTTATGTATCATTTGTACAAAGATGAATAAAAGACTGTTTCAGAGATATAAATATGCATATGCAAAGCCAAGTACAGTAAGATTGAATCATCTCCATATATTCTGTAACAGGAAAATAAAAAAGATGACAGGGAGCATCAAATTACCTTATTTTACTAGCTTCTCCCTCAAACACATTTTTAAAAGTACAAAACAGTATAATTTGTTGTGGCGTGCTGCTCCCTCTGTTGCTATTAAGCTATCCAGGTGATGCTCTCTTGGGAATCCACTCTGAACAGAGGCCTAATTCAAGACTGGATCACAACATCTGCACCACAAAGAATTTGTCATCTTCTGTCTTCAAGCCCATTGGCTGTTGCTTAGCAACTGGTCAATCTCAGAGAGTATTTGCCATGACAAATTAGTAGTGTTGTTACCATGACAACCAGCTTTGTTACTTAATTAAATTGATTTGAATCAGAATTGGCTTTCGGGGAAACAAGTGTGTTGTGTGAAGTAGTAAACATGAGCTTGCAGCTAAACCATTCATGCTTTGATGTAGTAGTCCCTAAAATCAACATCATCAGGATGAAATCCACAATCAAGTCCTGAAATCACTGTGGACAGACTTACTTAAGATTTTAATTTCCTTTTCAAGATTTTTTTAGCACTCTGGATATATTTATCAGTGGTCAAAAAAAAAAAAAAAAAAAGAACCCAAACCCCAGGCTGCTCCAATTTCTTGATTACTGCTTTGACAGTGTAAGTAGGAAAGTTACTGTGCTTTAGCAACCAGTTGTGGAGCCATGTTTCATGTGCCACTGGAAATTGCACAGCTTCACGCAGAAAAAAAGAAAAGAAATCAGATTATGTGGTGTAAAGGCCTAGGAATGGAATTTCTTGACATTCTTTCTATTTCTTCTCTAGTGGCATGTTGGCTGCTACCTTGAAAGTCAGTGCTCACCATAATGTGTGACTGTGCCTGGCTTGAGGAAGTTAGGGAAATCCCTTCTTTCAATACTTAGGGCCCAGGCACCACAAAATTAAAATAAGGCAAGCTAGAAATTCAGATTTCACACTACCGGTAAATTTCTTTTAACAGAAACACCTACACACTTTTTAATTATGTTTTCTACCCTTCTTATCCTCTTTGCAGACTGACAGAGGCACAGGATTAGCATATTTATATCATACATATATTTAATGAATGAAACCTACACGTTAAGTATGAGCACAGCTGTTGCAGACTTCAGAAACGCAATCTCACATTTTTTCAGTTTATCTCTATTTTATCACCAGTAATATATGGGTGGCTGCTCTTGCTGTCCTTTCTGATCTGCCTGCAAATTTAACTGCACAACTCAAGTTGCATTTTCCTTATAAAATATTAAATTAACTGCTTGGAATGATTTGAAATTTCTCATTATGTGTAACTGATTTAAAGCTCAAATGTGCTGTTTTGCATGGATGTTCCAAAGCTTAAGCCTATGTAAACAATAAACAGGAAACATCAACCAAGTGGTGACTCACAAGGGGAACTGCAAAATGTTGACAAATTCTAAATTGCAAGGTGCTCTGTGGCCTCGCTACATCACTTGTGTATTATCTGTAATTCACACTGCTATCATTAGAATATGCAGACTGCCTTCTGAATTTCTCTGAAGTAGATTTTTATTTCTTTAGACATTATTAGCAGAATCTCACTTTTTTAATGCACTTGTTTTGAGAGTTTGCCTTTGTTCAGAAGCTTCTGGAAAAATAAATCATTTAAAAGAAAGAAGAGACATGGACATGTTAACCACTGGCAAAACCAGCTAAGACTATCTTTCACACCTCTGAATGAATTTATACAAAGCATTTTTCTCCTTAGATTGTGTTCAAAAAACTTAGTAATTGCAACATCTGGTTTACTGAAGTTTACATAAAAGTCCTAAATATTTTAATGTCTTCTCATTGCAAATATTATACACTCTATGTATTGTCCTGATGCATTTATTTCATCTTCAAAAATCCTGTAGAAATGTTATATGGTCCTTCTCATACTTAAAGCAGAATTAATAATAAGAATTGACATCTTGATTATACAGAGAGGGAGAATGCAGACATAAAAATTAAGTCATTGTCTAAAGTTCAGAACTCAGAAACACTGTTCACATATCTGTGACACATGTCAATGTTAGGCTTCAAGTTTGGCCAGCTAAAATTGTCATTAAAAAAAAAATCTTTAAAAGTTGATTTTCAAGTATTTTTTCATTAAAAACACCTTTACAATTTTTGTGAGGCTATAACTGGAGGAAAAAATGGACTATTAGAAGAAAAAGAAATTCTGATAAACGTTTGCTTTTTGATAGATTTAATTTGTGTTTGTCTAAGTCTCATGGTTGAAACAATACACTGTCAGAAACAAGTTTTCTGAAAAATGGCTATCAATGTTAATAAGAGAAAAGTTGAAAGAATTAAAGTGGAGAGAAGGTGTGGAGTAAAATTATGTTCAAAGGGTAGATGCAACTCTGAAACAGGGTGGTGTTTCAAACTATCCACAAGTTGCACAGTTAATTGAGAGAAGCTGAAGAGCCATGCGTAATTCAGAAATGGAACAGTTTAGAAGAAAAAAAGAGAAAAGGTATTTTCTTTTATCGTACTTCAGTGAGCAGAGGGGCAATACCTCATGGCTCACTACTCATTTTGGTGACCAATTGGTAAACAATTTTCTAATTGATCTAACTT
This sequence comes from Atrichornis clamosus, assembly GCA_013400975.1. Taxonomy (NCBI): domain Eukaryota; kingdom Metazoa; phylum Chordata; class Aves; order Passeriformes; family Menuridae; genus Atrichornis; species Atrichornis clamosus. The sequence goes on from WBMZ01014696.1 coordinate 68,704, forward strand.
AGAAATGGTAGTCATTTCTCTCCAAATGAAAGGAATAGACGTGTTAGGAGTTTTATCCACTTAAAAAAGGTTTCAGTGCAGTAAATACGTGGATTCCTTTGTAATTGTATTTTGCCTTCAGAGATCATGAACTAGATTAATATTAGGGGGTTAGCAAAGACACAAATTTAGCAGTTGAGGGACCTGTACAGATATCATTCACAGCTGCATGGGGATTCTGGGCGCAGGTGTAGACTGCAGAATGACACATGGTTTAAAGTTATCCATTCTTTAGTGCCATTTCTCCTACTATATAAGCACAAAAGTATTTGCAGCACAGCCCTGTTGCACCGAGTGATGGTGTGGTCCCAGAAACAGACCTTCTGGTTGTGAAAAGCTGCTATTCAATGGCTCAGCCATGGCTGAACCTGAGTCCTTGTCTTCCATGGCCACTTCACAAGGAGAGGGGTTAGGTCAGTCCAAGGGTGACTCAGGCAGACAAACCATCTGACCACCAAGCCTGATGAATTCTGCTGCTTGCCCTTGGGCAAAGGGGGCAGATACTTACTAGACACTCTCCGTTTCTGTTTTAGTGGGCTTGTTAAATAGACAGTAAAAATGCTGTAACTTGGTTTAGCCGCAGATAATGGATGTCACAGTCTCATCATATTCTACTTTTTGATGAAATGTTTGAGGGATAAGCTAAAGACGGAATTTATAAGTATGGCAAACATCTTTCTGTAGTTTGTCATCACTTATTACTCTTCTCAGTCCCTCCAAAAAAATAAAAGGTAGGGGGCATATTTTTCTTTTCAAGGTTTTTGAGTGTTTTTACATAGAAGATGAATAATTCAAAATCCTTCTATATTGATGAATTTCACATTCCAAGAAAGAAACATTTCTCTATCACAAATGTTTTAATATTCTGTAGCTTACTGTCCTCTTCTGATTCACTCTAGGAAATTATGGGTTAGTGATATTTTTCCTACCCACGCCTTAAGATTAAAGGTACAATTGAGCAATTGAAAGCATGTCCCATCTCTCCTCCATGAACAGTGACAGATCTGAAGCACAGAAATATAAACAGATGCAGCAGGACTGATTCTGATTTTTCTTAAAGCTGAGTAGCTCTAGTAAAATTTCAGGGAATTGTCGCTGTTGAGGCAGACATGACATAACGAAGTGGACAGTGCAAAAGTTTTGGGCAAATGTTGTGTTTTACAAACAATCAGTCTCCATTTATATATTTTTATATCTTACCATTTGTGTTATAAGGTTATTGGTCATCTAACTGCTTCAGTATAGCTATTGGCTATTATATAACTGTGACATTATCATTTATTGGTTGAATGTAACATAAGCTCTTATGCATTTGAGAAAAACATCATGTGCGAAATGTTGCTGCATGGTTCTCTCTTTGTTTTGAATTTGTTAGCTCTGTTGACAGAATATTCCCACGGCTAGATCTCACTTTTCTCAGGGCTCTTTCCTTTTGAATAGACGCTCACTGCGCCTACATCGAAGTTCGTGAGGCCTTCAGACCAGCTGTCGGCCGTCACAGGGAATTAACTCTATGAAGGTTTAAGATTGTTATCGTGAACACAAACTGATATTGTACCAAAAAAAGAAATATGAGCAGTCAACGAGCTATGCTTCAATCATGGAATCATAGAATATGCTGAGTAGGAAGGGAGACATGGGGATCATTGAGTCCAAGTCCTGGTCCTCTATAGGACACCCTAAAGTCACACCATAAGCCTGGGAGCATCATCCAAAAGCTTCTTGAGCTCTATCAGGCTTGGTGCTGTGACCATTTCCCTGGGGAGCCTGTTCCAGTGCTCTGCTACCCTCTGGGTGAAGAGTATTTTCCTGATAGGTGCTCTAAGCCTCCCCTGACTCAGCTTCATGTTGTTTCCTCAATTTGTTTCATTTCACAGGATTAATATTCAAAAAGTAGTGGTCCTAAAGGTTAGTAAATGTCACTAAAAGAAAATGAGGGATACTAAGTACGTAAAAACAAGTGTGCCGGTAAAGGTATTGTGGTTTAAGTTTTGGCCTGTAAAAATGCACATTTTAACAAATTGTAGAATTCCATTTGTAGAATTTGAGATAGGATAACATGAAAGCTGACAATAGTTTTAACTGTGGATGGTTAGAAAATTTTGTATCAGATAAATTATGTAGAGTATTTGGATGCAAGGACTAAGGATCCATCAGAGATGAGCCAGGTTACAAGACTCAGTGACATGCAAGATGGTGATGAATTTGATAAAAAAAAAAGAAGGAATAAAGAATTTATTTCTTTTATGTCTGTGAAGAAAAATAAACCAAAGGTAAGAGTTACATCTGTCTAAATGAATTAAGTGACCAAGACCTGTGTTTTAGAGGAAAAGAAGAATATCTTGACCTGTGATTTACAGAAAAAAAGCAAGTGGTACCACCATAATAAGATGAAAGTAACTGTAAAACAGTGGACCAGAGAAGAGATAAAGGGAAGATTAGAAGAAACAGCAAAACAGGTACGAAAAAGAGCATGAAAGAAGGGAGAAGACAGGATTTCAAGTGTGGGATTGATTATACTAATGAGATAAACATGATTGTTTAATCTGATCTTTTACTAAAAATCCTTAAGATCTCTACTGACAATTGTTTCAGGTGAGAGGAAGATTTTCCAGTGAGGGTAGATGTAGGAATGGGAACAGAAAAATCCCAGAATAAAAAACCTGAGAAGGAAAAAAAGAGAACTTAACATCTAGAGCATTAGTGGAAAGCAAGAAGCACCATTACTGGATACTCTAAGATAAGAAAAACAAAGGCATGTTTCATAATTCTTACACTAAGAGAGAAAACACAGGGAGTAGTGACAGAAAGTCCTGGAGAATTTAATGAAGAAGATGAGGAGATTCTCCAGGAAAAATAATCATAAAACTCATGAGTGAAGGAAGTAAAAGACCAATATGGGAAAATCATATAGTTACTCCAATATTAAATAGGAATATAATGGAAAGATTATTGTCTGATAAATAATCTTGGATGGTATTTTTAATTGCTCTTCAGTTTTCTAGATTGTACATGAAAATTATTTTAGCTACATAAATATCTGTATGTCTAGGAAGAGCTTGTAAGAAATTTTTAGTGGCATAATTCAGATCATAGTTGATCAAGTATTTATTAGAACAAGTTTATAAAGAAGATATAACAGTGTAAGAGAAAGCTCAGCCAGGAACAGGTTTAAATCTTGACTGGAGAATCAGGAACCTAGAAAAGTGATTATTCTGTAAGGCTTCACATATTAAGGATTTTATTTAATTCTACTGATCCTCCTCCTGTCCTTTAACATGGAAAAAAAATTGTCAATATCAAAATGACCCAATGCTAGCTTAAAAATTCCATTTCCTAATCCCATTTCTCATTGGCAATATAACCTTAAAGTGATATACACACACAAATATGTGTAAATACATATGCATGTATATACACACACATGACACTATAAAGATACGTTGCAAGATCTGCAAATAGATATCCTATTTACTAAGGAAGTAAACATAATCAAGATGTATTACCCCAGTTTTATTTATTAATTTTAGCTTTTTCTCCATTGTGTGACAAAAATGTACAAAAATTTGTAATATCTTAATGAACTTCAAAATTTTACATCTTTTCATTATTCTTTACAAAACAGTTAATGAGTATTGCATTGCATGAAGACAGTACATCTGAAAACACACTTTCTTAATAGAGCAAAACAAAGGATAAAGTTAGGGTTGAATGGATTGCACTGAAAGGAAATGGTGTTGAGTGATGACGGATTCTATTGCAGTTAGGAGAGGATGCATGTTCTCATTCACAGAACCACAAGGCTGAAAATGACCTCAAGAGGTCAGTTAGTCCATTCCTCTGCCCTAAGGCAAAACCAACTGTACCTGTGTCATTCCTGACATTTGCTTGTCTAATCTGCTCTTAAAGGCCTCTAATGCTGGAGACTCCAGAGTTCCCACAACTTTTTCTCCAGTACTTCCTTATGCTTTATCTTAGAAGACATTTTGGAACTTTTCTATGGGTTACTCTTTGTCCCAGTTAAGCCTCTTGCATCTTAGTCTACTCAGAAAGGGACCTATTAACTTCCATATATTTTTAGAATTTTTCTTCTTCAGGAATTTTTTTAAGAATAAATTTGATATGGGGTGTTAAATTTATGTCAAGCAGAACAGAAAAGATCCATTAGAATATTTTGTGTCTTTACAGTTATTTTAAGAAATTATCTGGAGATGGGAGTTTAAAGGTGATGAAAGGACTGATTTATAGCACTTTTTTTTTCCCTTTACATTCACTGAAATAAACATCTGATGGGTGGTAAGAACATAGTTAACATATATTAAGCGGGGAAATAATGAAGAGAGCACACTTTTATATGAAATGTAACATTTGAAAGCATCAAGAAAAAGGAGTTTTCTGAGCACTGAGATTTGTATCCATGCTTCCAGCTGACAGAGATCACTGCCCACTGGCAACCACAGAGAGTAGAGAGCAAAGAGCACCCTGAGGAAGTGCCACCCTTCACTGCCAAGGTCAAACTGAAGTCTAGCAGTGATGACCTCACTTTTTAGGTTCCTGTGGCTATAATTACATCACAGAGCCCTTCAGGTAGCACACAGCTTCTGAGTGGCTTTGGAAAATACCAATTTAGCAAACACAATGACTGCGTAAATAACTACTCTAAATTAGAAGGTGCTGAAGTAGTCTAAACACATTTTATTTGTCCTTTCCTTTTTTTTTTTTGGACTCCATCACCAATCTAAGTCTCCACTTCATTCTTGACAATTCATTGATGATAAGAAAAATTAGGTCAAGGAGCTTTAGAAGGCACACCATTAGCAAGAAATTACACAAAATGTTACTGTTCTAGCAACAGTAATTACAGAAAATAAAAATGTAAAATTTCTAGCAAATATTTCTCTCTTCCATTAAGACAAGAAAAATGGAATCATTCGTCAAGAAAAAAAAGATCTTTGTCTAAACATCTCTAATTAAATTATTATGAGGAAATTCTTTTACCTATTCTTTTTGGATCTGGCTGACCTGACCCCAGCCAAAGATTTTCAGTAGAGTTCTGTAAAATTCTCACATATTTACATGTTTTGATCTTCTTTTAGCTCAGCCATTCCTAGATGTAAAAGTCTGTATATTCCATGCACTTATGCGTTTGCACCATTTATCAAAGAGTTTGCAAAAGTGGGGTTCTTTCCAGATTAACACTTTTGGTTTTGGGCCATTTTCTTCAGTTACTTTGTGTTATAAATTATTCTGATTTATATGGAAATAATGTAAATACAGTGAATCCCTATAAAAATGTTTCATTTAATAAAAATTAGGATGCAGCTTCAATTTGATGATCTCTCATTTAAAAGAATGAGACTGTAGCAGCTCGGTGTAAGTAGAAGAGGAAGAGTAAGGAGAAAAATGAGAAAACTAGAGTGTGTCTGGGGAGTAGGATACTTTAGATAGTGCCACTAGCATTCCTTCTCCAAACATGTTGGGGGATTACTGAATTTAGAAAGAGCATTGAGAGCTGTTTTCTCCCACCCAGGGGCCCCACAAAGTAGCCTGGTTTTTTTTTTCTGCACAATCTATGTACCACAATCTAATCTAGTATAGCCACCAAGATTTACAGTCATGTTTAGAATGTGTTTTAAATAGTGATTTGCCACCTCTTAAATGAATGTTGTTTGGAGCAGACAGTCTCTGCTTTAATTTTGTTTTCCCTATCTGCCATGAGGATCCCATTTTCCCTTTAGTATGCTGACAACACAACTTCGTTAAGGCTGGTTGGTTCCATTTGCATTGGACATCTCTTCTGCATATAGATTGATGAGTTTAATCAGCGAATCAGGAGAAAGACTTGGACATCAATCAGTGTCAGTTTTCTTTCTTTCTAATTTCTGATTTGCTACTTCTAGTTATCAATGCAATAAAATGATGCCAATTTAAGATAAAGGCTTGGAAATAATGCAAAGTTAGTGTAAAATTGTCAACAGGCCCAAGAGCTCTACTGCTTTATGATCACTGATACTTTGAAAAAGAGACACCATATTTAACAGCCAGGAAAAATGATGAATTCATTGTTCACAGTTCAGTAAAGAAAACATTTAGTAGTCTACTGATTAAACCATACCATAATGCCTTTTGTCTTATTAGTAGAACAAAAATATTCCTATGCGTTTCCATGCACTGCTAATGAACAGAAAGGACAGCTTGTGCCTCAAAACCCAGCCTCATCTATCTTTAGAAGTAATACACTCAGTATCGTTTCATACTGCCAGTGTACCTGGAACATATCAAAGTATAGTATCATGTATCTATTTTCACAGCAAACTCAGAGAGTAGGAAATTTTTTTCTTCATTATGGGCATAGTGGTCAATTAAGGCATAACGAGACTTAATCTATACCTTCAAGATATAAATGCTCATATCGTGTTTTAGGAAGTTAATTCTTATCAATTTAAATACAAATAAGACTCCTGAATTCCTCCAAGTATCCAGGTCTAACTGACTTCTCAGGATCCTGTGAAGGCAATGAATCAAACTAGACCTCCAGGCTAATTCCAAGCATTACACTCTTCTTTCTCTGATGGAAAACACCGTCCAGGTATACACCTTTGCCAATAGCAGATTGTTTTCCTGTGGGGGGAATGGAGAAGTGTTTCCTTATTGCTAGACCACCTTTATTGTCACACTCTAGGATGAAGAGAGATGTAAAGAGTACTCCTCCCATACCTACAGGATAGAGATGGAGCGATAAGGGAACTGGCAGAGAGATCACTGCTCCTCATGCCCTAGCATGGCCATGTAGTTTTGGTCCACAGTGTGGGCCTAATTAAGGAATTAGACTAGCATCCTTTTTTACAGGGCTATAGATTGAAAAACAGTATAGTTAGGCCAATTATGTCTATACCTCATAAAATGGTAAAAAAAATCAGCTCTAAAGCCAGCCACCCAAGAAGATGAAATGTCTCATATAATTAAGCCTCTTGAACTATGTTTCTGCTTTTATAAATGCTACTTCATGTTAATGGAGATTCTTCTTTAGTTTACATGTTAGATATCTGAGGTTTTGAAGCAGTAAGTCCTGGGATTTCTCCCTCAGTATTGAATGTTTCTGATTTACTTATTCACAACATTTTCATTATAAGTGGAAATCACACACATATTCGTAACCTCAAATTTGTTTTATTTCTTTTTTTAATCCATGGTCAAACAGTGTTGACGGAAACATCTGAGGAGATATCCATTTGATTTGAATTTATATGCAGGTAATCACAGAATCACATAATAGAATCACAGAATCCTGTGGTCAGATACGTTTAAAATGGAAACCACTTTCTTCACATATTAATTCATTCTGCAGACTGCAATGTGGCACTGACTGAACATATACCACCTTTTTTGCCTCACAATTCGTAGAACAATTTTTCAATTTTTGCTTATTTTTTTAATGTCCTGACTGATACATCTATTGACAATAGTAAAGACAATGATTATGTAATAATGACGTTAATTAGATGATACAAGTATCTGCACAAAGCCATATGTACTACATTTACTAATGTAAATTTCTTATGTTTATGTATGTATCAGTACACATACATAAAAATATGGATAGGTAGATGTATGTATATGTATTTATATGAGCATATAAAAATGCACATATATATGTAGGCATATCTGAATATAAGTCTATACAAAACAGTCTTAGTACTTCATGTATTTCAATACATATGTTCCAGAGAGAGAGTGGGAGAAGATCCAACTGGGCCTTATTTAAGAGTTATGTGATCATACTAGTCTGGAAAGAAAATGGTATGGTTATAAAAAACAAAGAAGCAATAACAGAAGAATAAAGGCAACCCATCTCAAAAGTCAGAAAGCTATTTAGTCGCAGTGATAATGGTGGCTTGAGTGCTTCCTGCCTATCCCAATGGCTGGTAGTTAGGCTTTGGTATAACAATACCTGGTACATACAGAAGACCTGCAACAGGACTCAGAGGCTTTCATCGTCCCAGAAGAGGCCTGAAAACATGCTGAGGTGTAGGTCCGTAAGATAAGCGCTATCTAGACTGGAAGACTTCCACGAGTATCCACTGCATTCCGTGTTGATTTATTTACCACCTCTGTAGCCATAGCAGAGTAAAATTGGAAGTTGTGAATGCAAAATGATTAGACAGTGAATTTAAAATATATTCAGCGTGCCAATATCACATCACCTAACAGAGCAGTAGTTCTGCAGGTGTTCTTAATTTTATCTCCCAGCACCCACCAATGTTGGGTGATGACTTTCAAGCCACCAAATTGTATCTCCTATATATTCAGAGTATGTTTTGCTATCTTCTCTTACTGCTTTTCTCATAGAAACAAAGCCAGATAGATGCTTAGGGCTCACTTCCACAGGCACTGAACATTGCAAAGGCACTTAGTGTCATTTGAGATGCCCTAAAACGTTCCTGCCCAGCCTCAGCTGCCACTTCAGGAAGACACAGGTCTGCTGTAGGTGCGGCATCATATCTGACAGCCGTATGGGGATGCCTTAGGGTGTTTCAGGCAAAGCTTGATGACAATGCACAGAGAACCAAATCAAACCCTCCTGGAGAAATGCTGCAATAACAAGGCCTGCCACCCTAGGCAGGTACCTCAGGCTGCCAAATTCAAAAATTTGCCCCTAGAGAGGTGAGGCAGACGTGGCTGGATCCTGCCAAGTTTGTGCTGCCAGGGCTCCCATGCCCACAGACGGGGGTGGCGGGTGAGAAGCAGACAGGCTGCCTGGATCTGCCATTGCTGTGTTAAGCCTCAGACTGCTGCTGCAGGCCTCATATTGCAGTAGTCTTTTCTGAGTGCCTTTGCAGTCGATCCACTGCTCAAGGGAAAAATTTTCCTTTTTCCCTGATAGCCTGCTGTGGAGACACTTATCACCCAGGCTATTCAAACTGGCTCAAGGGTCCTGTTTGAAAGCAATCAACTGCATAACATATGGGGCTGGCTGCCCTTATACCAATGTCTTAACTTTAAAAATGAAAGAGGTAGGGATGCAGGAGAGGCTATACTCTTACTGCAGGGCAAGCTCTTATTCAGCAAGCAGAGTCCAAAGTACTTGGCTTGTACAGTCTTATTTACAATTAGCTGTAATAATTGAGAAGAGACAGTTGTCCTGGAACTGACTCTGTGGGAACACCTGATCATGCAAACACAGAAGCTGAAGAAACCTCAAGGGACCCACACACACTTTTCACACCTCCTCGATTAGTGACTGGAGCCAAGCCCTTTTGCTTGTGATAGATTAATCAGACCTTCTCTCAGCCTCTAACTGGATGACAATCAGGTTCTCAGGGTATGCTGAATGGAGAAAAAACTTCTCCTTCCCTTATATTTTATATGTCTTTCATTTCTAGACTAGCTGTCTTTTTTTCCTTTCCTTTTTTTAAATGTGATTCATTTACTTTGTTACAGTTTCTCCTCCTTTAAATGAGCTGCATATTTTCACCCAGCATTACTAACTTCCATCAGTTTTCCACTGAAGACACAACCTTTTCTTCTAATTATAACAGCACAGCTTGCAAAGTGATAGCAAGGAATCAGATTGTGTCAGCACTCCCATTACAACCCCCCGTTTTCAGGGAGTCATTTTTAGTGTGGCCACAGAAATACATTCAGGACTTACTGCTGCTATCTAGGCTTTGTTCAAAGAGCAAATTTCCCTTTCCTCCATGCAGGTGACAACTAAAATATTTGACCACTTTTAAACTCCAGAAATATAAAGAAAACAGCATTGGAAAGAATGTGGCAGGTTTATGAAGCCAAGGTTACATCAGTGTTTGTCTGGTCAATTCCTTTTCTGCTCTAGCACTCTCTAATATTAGAGTCTTTATCCTCCCTAATAGTGGCCATGTGTCTAGTCAAGAGAACTGCATAACATTCTCTATGAATGAATATACAAGGAGCCCCTGAGATCATTTGCTACACAGAAGAATTTCAGCTCTTGAATATTTGTCCAAACTTTCTAGGGATATCCATTTAACTTTAACCAATGTTAGATGTAGATGAAAAAGTCCTTAAATTATGTTTCCTGGACTTTGTTCAATGATTTAAATTTAATGTTTGGGGTGGGTTTTAGTTTTGGTTTGGTTTCTGAATGTTGGTTTCTTTTGTTTGGTTGATCTTGTGTTGTTACTAGGGTTTTTTCCATTGACTGATGATGATTTGAGTCTGACTTGATGTTGTCTCTTGAATTCAGTAAAAATATGTTTTTATTTTCCCTCAATAATTTTTTATAAACCCTCAAAGGATCTATATCTCTCATTAATTGATTTTTTAATAAATATCAACACTCTTGATTCAAAAAGAGAGAAAATAGAAGTACTTCCAGAATTACTGCTTTGGAATTAGTGGTAACTGCACTGAACAAATTTGCTGAATGAGTTTGGTTTCACAGTCATGCAAAATCACTTCTACCAACTTTCACATTCTATTACAGCTGAGTAAATATTATGAAGAGAAAGTGTCTCTAATTGTGTATACGTTACTTATTTTTTTCCTAGGCATAGGAAAACTGAGGCATGTAGACTGTGGTGCCCATGACAATTGAAGCCTGTCTGTACAGAACCTATCAGTAACAGACTATTCTAGGTCCTGTGCCAAACTCAGGAATTTTCTCTGTCCAATGAGCTAACATTCCTTCAGTGGAAGCCCCTTGTACCAACTTCTGACATCTGAGTTAATAATATACTCACTGTCTCTCTCACCTAGAGGTCTACTCAGGTCACCTCCATCCTTTAAAACAAATTCTCTTTTCTCCCCAACACCACTTTAAATGTAAACATCATGTCCTTGTCTATAAGGCTTCACCTAACCAAGCTCATCTCTTTTTTTGACCAGCCTTTTAAGGTTATTTTTATACTGATTCTTTATATATACATGTGTTTCTGTACAATTACAAAGGAAAATCACCAAACACTTTGTTTCCAACTTTGAACTGATCTTCAGTTACATAAGTCTGAACTGACCCTTTCTAGAACTTCCCAGCTAACAAGTAGACTGCAGTGATCAGTTGACTCCTGATTACTCCCCACAATTCCCTCCATAAACACATGAGCCTTCCATAAGCTGGTTGTGAAAGAACCCTGATGTGCCATTACAAACGTTGCCCAAGGAAGATCAGATTTTTCACCCTATTTTTCTGCTCCACTTATACATTTCACCAATGAATGAGATTATTTTCTTAACTCAATCTCACCAATGAATGAGATTATTTTCCAAAAGCAATCTGTGACATAATTTCAACTCTGTGTATTCAAATCCACATGAGAACCCCTTTTTGGTACCTGCAAGCACTACCGGATAATTGCTTATGTGGTGATCATCCTATATGAAAATAGATTAACAAACCAACTGTGTTATTAAAACTTAAAATTCAACAAGTATATTAATTATCCTGACCACTATGGTTGTATGATGAACTCATCTAGACTTCTTTAATTGTTTTGCCTGTTGCTTCTGTGAGACAAGGATCTTTCTTTTGGATGTGGTGAGAATATATCCAGAAGGCTGTAAATCATAGTTTACAAAACCTTAATTATCGTAACTCATCTTGGAAATAAAAGGGAAATTGCCCTAAACTAAGGTCTTATTTTCAGCAACCTAATAATTCTTTTTATCTGAACATCACAGTAAGCTTTTCTTTTTCTTTATATCTAGTACTTGTCACTTAAGAATTATCTTCTAAAACAAACTAATAAAAATTAATTTGTATTTCCCAATTTTTATTTTCCAGTTAACCTTAGCTCTTAAAAGTCGTAAATATAATGTGGTTTGCTGATTTCAGCTTAATACCTAAATACACCTGGAATTATTACTATCATTCTTTACAACATTGTTCAAGTGCCTTTAGCAATTGTTGTTATTTTGTTTCTTGTGGATAAGACTCTTTATTTTAAACCAAAATTTAGAGCCTTCTTTCAGACCTAGTTTTTGAGATCATTAAACTCCATAGTCATGGAAAGTAGGTAACAAAGTTGCGTGACAAAAAGATAAATGCAATAATTTAGGCCTCTTCAGGTCCCAGCATTTCCCACAGAATCCAGCATGTTACTACATCTTAACTGCAGCATGAGTAAGAGCAGATTTAAGAGGTGATGTTTATAAGCTGAATTGTTTGGGGAAATGATGATGGATTTTTGACCATGAAATAAAACCTGAGAGTACTGAGCAAAGAAGCATCTAGCTGAAACTTAAGAGTCTTCATTCTTCCCTGACTAGGGGCTATTGGAGAAAAATGAGTCTGTTTCCGGAAGAGAAAAGATGACCACTGAAAAGCTGTTCAGTGATATGATCCACATTAGAGTGGTCAGAGAAGCTTTATGCATATGGATGGCTAACTTAAGAATGAATGACCAGTTTCTGGTCCCCTGAAATGCCGTAGGTCACCTTCTTCTGCTGTTATGTTTGCATAATACCATCTTTAGCTCGGAATTATCTAAAGGCACAATTTAACTTCATACTCCCACATTCCCAGATGTAGCCTTCAAGGTATTTGCCATAGGTTATCCTCATATTATATTTCTTTGCTTCTGAAGTTGACCTTTTAGTCAATTTTTGCTCCATCTTTCCCAGCAGTTTTGTACATCTATAACATCTTTCCTCCAAGGGTCTCAAAGTGCATTATAGCCATCAATGAAATAAAGGTGAGATTTTCAAGGGCACAAGGGGCACTTAGAATGACTGCTCCTCCTGGTTTTCAGTGAGACCTGAGCATCTATCTTTCACTGTTGTATCTTTGGATATTTCTCTTTAACACACCTCGCAAGGCTGTGACAAGGCTAAGTGTAGTTCGTTCCATTTTACAAAAGGGGAAACTGAGGCACAATTGCAGATAACAGGTTACATGAGGCTAACAGGTGCACTTTCCTGGAAGGGCACCTAAGGGATTCAAGTCCTGAGTGGCTATCTTACTTGTTAGAGGACTCTTGCAGGCAAAACTTCACTTTCCTACTGTTACCTCAATTAAAATTATATCTGTGACATGAGATGAAAGGACCCTTCTCTAAAACTGTTCCAGCTTCTTCAAGTCCATTCTAGACTATTTTAAAAGCAAACTCCATGGAATGTACCTCCAGAGCCTGGAGCAGGCTTTTTTTCAGCTGTTCTGGTCTATTGGGTTCATATGTATTCAGGGCTTCAGGCATTTTATGTAGCCAGTTGATTAAATATATATTTAGAATTTTTCAATATGCATATTAATTACCCAATAGACTAGAATGACTCTTTATGAGAAATTTCTGCCTATTGTGTAAAAGCATTATAAAGATCCTATGAAAAATAGCGACTGCACATGCTCAAGTGCTTCTCTTCTTTCTGTGCTGGCCACCTCTTCTGTTCCCTAACATACCAAAATCAAGCTGTATCCTGAAGTAATCACTGGACGAATTTCCATTATTGCATTATGTGGATGCAAAATCTCCTCTTAAATTGAATACTTTTCCCCCCTAGACTACAAACTGATAAATCTCCCCAAGTGCAGATTGTTACAGGATCGGGAGCCTTGTAAAGTACCAGAGAGCAAATCCATCATTATCGTTGTTAGTGTTCTAATATTTTTTTTAAATAAAGGAAATTGGTGGGGGTGAGGAATGATGAGTTCACTTTCCTACAGTATATTTCAGTTTGAATCTATTTTGTGCTCCCATATTCAGTGGTGGGAGTGAGAGGGAATGAGGAATAACAGAACTGTACCAGAGGTACCAGTAAGACCACTGGTATATCTGGACAAGGATAGCCAGGTAGAGTGTGCATGGGTGTGTGTGTGATCCGGGGAGCTGGTGATGAAACTAAGAAAAAACTTTGTGCTATCTTCCTTTCCTGATCCTCTTGCTCCTTCCCAAGAGCTCTGGAATTCGTGGTACACGTTCCCACATCACCTGCCACGTGCATGGTTGTATGTGCAGCCCTTCCTGTCTAACTCCAGGAACACTGTTCTGATACATTCTTCCATCCCAAATACTAAAATCCTCTTTCTCAGGCTACTCCTGCTAGCCCTGTAAGTATATGTTGGAAGATGTGCTTTGCAGAGAGTGTTTTACAAACTGAGAACCACAAGATTAGAAAAGAAGATTGGTTGCAGTACAGCAACACAGGATCACCTAGATTGTTGCAGACATATTTCTGTTTGTCTGTTAAATTACTGGAGACCCAATAATCAACAGGATCAACTCATCTGGATCTCCCTCTGCCCACTAAAAGACCATCATATGAGGACCATGATGCAGCATGGTTGACTGAAAAGTCACTCAATTTCCTGTTAGGTTACAGGAAGAAGGTCCCAGCACTCCATACCCGGGTTTTGGATCTAGTTCTCAAACTATATAGTTTTGTGTACGAAGGGGGATTGCTTGGATGAGAAGTGAATGACACTGAGCCACTCTCAGCTATAAAATGAGGTGCTGCATAGCTTCTCTGGGAAATAAAGCATGCTGGGTTTCAGTCTCAAACGAAGCTCCTGAAATTCAAGAGTTAGGTTCTGTCTGCAGGTCTAAACAAATTTATAGCAATTCCTCAAGTGACTGATCTGTTGCAAAAGTTTCAAAATGAATCCTGTGTTGTTTTAAAGCTCTCCTGGCCTTTCCTGAGGGCAATGGGCAGAGTTGTACACCATTCCCTAATACTGGCTGTAAGGTCTGCACCCCAGCAAGTCAAGTATCAGGCAAGATAAATGCTCTGTCAACCTGCTAGGATGTTATTAAAGGAACACCGCTGAAGTGTGTGCTGATGGACCATGAAATCTGAGGAGAGCCACAAGTCACTCAAGGTGAGAAATATGTTCTGGGAGGTCACACAGCGTCTTTGATGTTTCTGTGAAATTATCACACCATAAACTGACAGACTAAAATATTAGATTTTGACCTTTTAAGTCAATCGTATCACTTTTTATCTCAAACATCTTTCATTTGCAGCTTGGTCACATATCAGAAAGTTAACGTGCTTTTCGTGGTAAAAAACAGGTGCAAGCAAACCCTCTGGGAAAGAGTGAGCTATGAAAGCCATTCGTAATCTTGTACTCTTGCCACACTATCTCACTTCAAATGTGGTATATATGTGTTAAGTTAAATCATAAATAATACCACTTGTACATCTGCCTGAAAAACTCAGGGAAGATAATACGCACTGTGTTTTTCACAGCCGTGTTCATGTTTGAAGTGTAAACGGAAGCCCACGATGAAAGAGGCTGAATTCTCAACAATTGCCAACATGACCTCTCTAATAAACATGAAATCCAGTAAGCCACTAATACAAGCACTAAGTAAGAGTAGGTAACATCTTACCTTTGCTTTGCCTGGACTCCAGTTGCACTCACTAGTTGGAAAATATTAGAAATTCTGATTAACACTTCACTTTTTCTTTGACTAAACTGAAGATTTTTAAGATTGTCCTTAAAGGACAATAACTAAAACGTGTCTTCAGCATGTAAAATTCAGATCTCTAGTACTAGTACATTGTCAACGTGATGATCTAAGGTTGTAAATAAAATGTAAAATATATTATAAACTCACATATTTCACAGGACAAAGGAATTATCTTTTTATATATATGAGATAAAATCACAAGATTTACTGAAAATATTGTCTGATAAACAGCAATTCATTAGGGAAGTTGAGTCTCCATCATTATTATGGTGTCTTGTAGGAAATGGCCGGTTCCTTTTCCTTTGAATACCCAGAAGTAGGAAGACAATCAGCAGATGGTGAAATGCATAATAAGAATGATACTTCTGTACAACCATCACCTCAGCCACTGATCTGTTTCATAACTCTCACCAGCCTTTTTTTCCTGCTCTGTGGCAGAGTAAAATTGTAAGGCTTCAATTGCTGTATGATAGAAATTCTTTGATCATGAAACCTGTCAGAGCTCAGTGACTTAGAATTCTCTTATTCTCTGGTAAGTCAGTGACTTCATAGACAAGGAACATTTATCTCAAAGAAAACCTGGTATTCACAATCTGTATCATGCTATGATGTGATGTCCAGGTAAGAGGAATGATGATGTACATGCTATAGTTTTTCTCAAATATCATATCATTTTGAGGACATTTTAACCTCTGAATTAAGTGGGAAATTCCATGATTTCAGACCTTGAAAAAAATATTTGATTTGGAGTGAAATAAAAGAAAATTATCTTATGTTGTTTTGGATAGCTAAAAGTGAAGGATTTATAATACAAATTTCATTTATAGCATGGATTTGACAGTTACAGTATAATTAAAAATACTGTAAAGTAAAAAGAGTAGAGTGAGGAGAGGAAAAGCCAAGTGTATCGACATGAAGAGAACAGATCTTATGGCAGTTAACATAGGCCTGAAATGTTTTTCTAGCAAGCTAGTGTTTTTCTGATGAACACTATCTCAGAGAAAACTTCAGGCCAGCCCTACAGAAGATGACAAAACTACTTTCTTTTTTACTTTTGCTGTAGAAAGGAATAGCCATCTCAGATATTAGCTTTCATTGAAGAGTGGGAAGAAGTCATATATTGATAGTTTCATCAGTGTTGGGTAGAATGGCATGTAGGAACCACAAGAAGTGATAGTGGAACCAGCATTCACTGTGTTGTGTCCTCTTATAGGAGCTAGAGATGTGTGTCACAGGTGGGAATTCTACACCACCACCCAAGACTAACCAACCCTGGATCTGCAATGAGAATCTCTGGCTAGGTTTGAGGTTAGCATCATTGTATATACTATGTAAGTTTGTGAGCTAAATAGCTGTGCCCTCGTTATTTTAAAACCATTTGAATGGCTTATTCTTCAATCAGCTGCTGTTCAGTAGCCACTGTTCATCATTCTTTCTTCCAATATCTGGTTTATCTCCTCTAGTTTCTTTGGCTTACTGGTTGAAAAAAAAACCCAAAAACAAACATAACATTTAGACAAATACTTACTTTTCCTGAGTTGCACAAGAAAGATCCCTTCCTATCCTCATTTTAATTTTTCTTGACATTTTACTGCATAAATTGCCTTCTAACACATGTAGGATTCATAACTGCTCATAGGACAGTCCTGAGCTTTCCCACCTTCCACCAAGTGGTTGCCCGTGTCGTGGGACTGTGTGACAACAAGAAGCAGTAGAATCAACACGTCTGCGGGTCCCGCTCAGCAGCAGCACTCCTGTTGGTCACCCAGGGAAGGGTGAATTTTAGCTGCTGTGAAGAAAAAGGCAGTGAGAATGCAGGAAAATGCACTGCTGGGAGGGGCACTCTTGCAGGAAAAAGTCTTGCATGGTAAATACAGAGAACCAAGTGGGGACAGCACCAAAAATTTGAGATATCATGGAATTAGGAGTTGAGGGACCAAGTTAGGCACAGGAAAAGAAATAGTTAGACAGGAAAAGAAATAACCAGAATGCAGGAATCGCAGGGATCCCACAGGAAGAAATAACCAGAACGTAGGAGTCATGGGAATCACAGCCCCCAGATACTTTAAGTCATTTAAAGAGACTGACAGATAAAAGACCAGAATGTTTGTTGGTTTTCATATTAGGTCGAAATAAAGCTTAGGGTGACCTTGTTGGCCTCTGAGTTCAGAACTGATATGCATTATGGAATGATCCCCCTTTAAGGCAGATAAAGTTGTCTATGTAAGTATTACATAAGTTGCTCAAAATATTCAGTACTTTGAAAACTCTGTCCAGTCGAGTCATTGCTGTTTGCTATCAGGCTCAACACTGAGGCAAGACCTGTGGGAGGCCAGGCAACTATGGTGTCCCCATGTGTGGAGCATGCACAGCATTCGTCAGTCTGACTCATAAGAGGATAATCGTTGTCACGAGTGAGGGTGTTGGATCTTCTTCTCATCTGCAAAAGTTCCAGTGTGAAATGAATAATGCTACTTTTTCATTTTGAGGTAACAGACTCTAAGTATGGCTCAAGTACATTGACTACAAGAACATCTATCCAGACCTTATTGTTAAAAAGAAATTAAAAAATCATAGAAGAAAAAATCAGCCTTCAGCAACAATTTTCTTCTAGTAGCTGAAAAGAAAACTTGTTTTCTCTCCCAACCCACAGGTATTGCATGGTTAGAAAAAAAGACTTTAATGGTGGATGGCATTGTATTGTCCACCTGATGTGAGCTCAGGGACAGAGACAGCACGTGTGAGACCCTTTTATTTTGAGTTTGCTTTTACATCAAGAATAGGTTCTTAGGTGCTGCAGTCATAGATCCTGGGAAATAAAGCTAGTGATGAAGAGACCTGAAAGCCCATCTGTTACATACAGATGTCACATATTGTACAGAGATGAGAGGCTTTGCAGGGTGTACTTTTTTCCTTTAAACTAGTGGGAGGAGTTTCTTATAATTGAGAACAGATGGGAAAAAAAGAAGGGAAAAGCTCCCAAATCATCCCCCTTACTGTCGTGCTTCAAGAAACATGGTTTCTTTTTTTGCATGTTATTCATGTACCTGGGTCTGTACCTGACAGTATGTTGTCCACTGTTTAATTACAACAGGTTTTTACAGAAACTTCTTATTTTAAGAGCTGTGAGAAACTACAAATATGCTGTGTAAGGTACATGAACATGACTGCACCGGAAGTCAACTCTAGCACAAACTAGGCAGTGACCGATTCACCCTAAGCCAGAAAACCTTAAAAATTAGCTATGTGGGGTTTTTTTAAGCAAAACTACATGGACTAACCTTAGCCTCTCAGAAGTGGCCTTAACTTGCTGCAGTGGACAATGAAAATGGAATCAAGTTTAGGAGAGAATATCTTGGGTATTCAGTCTGTTTTCTGGTGGAATTCTGTCTCCATTGTGAAACCTCAAAAGCCACAATTTCATTTAACAAATACTTGTCATTGCACCTATGTCTGGTTTCTCAGATATTGTTGCAGAGACAGAAGAGCAACTTCTGCCTGTAATCTCAGACATCCCTTCTGTTCAAACATTTGAGTTTCAGCAAAACTAGCCCAATTTATCTTGTGCTACATCAGGCCCAAGAGCTGTCATTTTAGAGTGCTGGAATAGGTATCTGTGTTCAGAAAAAAATACATCAGGCTCAAAGTTTAAGTGAATAGATGAGTGAGGTAGTAAGCATGCAGTAATTCAGGAATGTACTAAGTTAAAACAATTATTTCTCCCTCTCTTTTTCATTGGGTTTGGGTTTTGTTTGGGGTTTTTTTTGGTTTTTTTAAGCTCAGTTTTCTGCTCTTTTGAATATGAAATAGCCAAAGCAAATCTAAGCTGTCCAAGTAAGATATGCATGCAAAAACTGGACAGTTAAGCAGTTTTACAACAGATCAGCTGCATGCTCAGACAAAGGTACACACACACACAACGAGGTTACAGGTTCATGACTATATTGTGCAGTTAGCTTGTGGAAGGTGGGTCACAGGGATGAGCTATTGTCCTCTACTCTTCCCTTAGTCCCACCTTCTCTGGGTGCACTGGTGGCCAAGGCACGCATGGCTCCTCTTGTTTCAAGACATCCTGGTGTGCACTGGCAAGCAAAGAGAGCAGCCCATTGCAGCTACACCGCAAGGAGCCGTGCTAGACTTGCTGCTGGATGTTTCCCTTCACAGAGCTTACATCAGCTGAAAATAATCATCTTTAATCCAAACAGGAAATGGTTTGCTCACACCACCACAGCCAGCATGCAGGGCAGGGCGTTCCTGTTAGAACGGAGCTCAACAACAAGGTTCAAAATATAGATAGAGGAAAAGATATGGTGCATCACCTCAGGTGCAGATGTATTTGTGAAAAGAAAGCAAATTATGACACTAGTTAATCAGAAAGTCTGTTACTCGTGCAAATGTGGCAATACCCACTTCACACTCTTTGGTTCATCTGTTTTAAATCAGGTTTGAAGCTTTCCAGACTGTGTCTTCTGCTTCTGAAGGCATGCCCATTCTCTTGCAATATGAATTTGGAGGCAAATATCTTTGGGGAAGATCAGTAACTGACCATTTGCAAAGCAACAAGACCTGATTGATTCCTAGCAAATGATCCTCAACCTTTGAATCTGCGAGTGGATATGGATCCAGAAATTTCCAATGCTTATCCAAGTTTCCTGAATAGCCTTCAAAAGTCAATAACTGTATCCATTTCTCAGGATGCCCACTTCACACTCTGCTAAACTTGCCTTACACAGTTGTGTCCCTGTCATGGCAGAGGCTGACTGGGAAAAAGCAGGTCCTAATTCTTAGTTAATTCTGATTTTGATATGATAAAGTGCTCTGTAATTCCAGGGCTGTATGCATATAATGATTGAAACATACTAGTAGTGTGCACAATAAAGGAACATATCTTTTGAGAAACAGACATTTAAGCACCTGTGCAGGTAGATGCCTATTAAAATTGCTAGTGTGGGTTTCAGAATCTTTAATTACTTTTCTACTTTGTAAGTCCTACTGAACAACTTCTGTGCATTTTAACACCAAAGAACCTTTAAAAATTTCTGTATCAGCTACATCAGAATTCATGAGGTCATAACCTCCTGAATGTACAAATTCTCAGGCTCTGACATAGTCAAGAAATTTTACTTCCTTTCAAATCTATATCTGTTCTGAAAGGACAAATATCTCTGCTTTCCACTAGGCACCACCAAAATAGTTAATGTCCTTAAGAAACTCTTCTTCCTATTAATAAAAAACTGACTCAAAACTTCCTTATGTCATGCTGTCTGACCACATTCATTGTCAGCTATATTCCTGGAAAAAACTGAGCTTCAACTGCACACTTGGAGTGAAGAGCAAAACTGCAATAATTCATTGCATCATCAAAACACTTCAACAAGATTTAAAGACAAACAAGGTTACAGATCTCTGTTTTAGTACACTACATTTGGGACCCCTGTTTTAGCAATCTTTATTAGTTCCATATTAAGCATGTTAGAGCATTTTCTAATTCTGCAGGTAATATTCATGTTTCTATTTCATTGAGTTCTAACCATTTTTTCAATTTTTATTCTAGTTTTTGAGTCTTTATAAATATTGATAACAATAGTCTATCAATAACAATATTGATAACAATAGAAACTTTTAATAGCAAATAGATCTGTGTTTCTTCTTCCAAACCTAGCATTTATATTTACAAAGATTTAGAGGGAAAACTACATTTATGTTACAATTCTGGCATTTGTCATTTCATGTCTTCTTTTTTCCTATAAGACTTTTTCTCGTCAAAGACGTTTAAAAATATTTCTCTAACTAGACTGAATATGCAGAGCTTTGTGTGTGAAAAAAAGACAATAAAACAAAAAAGTCAAGAAGATACTTCATGAAACTCAAATTATGCAGACAACAACCAATTGCTTGATTCAGTTTTTCCAGCATTCATTTGAAATTATTCTTATTTCAGATTTATAGGCTGACTTGAAATTCTGTGGTCTTTGCAGACAATATGTTTGTATGTTTTTCTTGTCTATGCTTCAAGTGAATCTTATTTCTTGGAATTTTCATTCATTCTGGAAATTTTAATCCTCATCTAATAAGTCACTCTTTTCTATATCCCAGTTAAAGCTCCCCCTAAAACTATAGAATTCCTGGATGAATAATAGTGAACATGAAACAAAGAGTAAAATACAGTTTTTATTTACAGTGGTAACTTTTCACTAGTTGGATTTTTAAAATTATTATTACTTTATTGACTTCCTTGTTGAAGAGTTTGATTTAATTTAATTGCTGTTTTGTTTAATTGTCAGTGGTATGAGTTTTCATTCTAAGGAGGAATGTAATACTAGGTTAATCATGTTTAATGATGAAATGTGGATATCTGGATGGTAATGTTGATGTTAGTATATTTACTAAATGTCAATGGTTCATGATTTTGACTATTATAACTGAATAATTTGGAAATGTGAAAATATTTTTCTTTTCTTCTTGCTTTAAAGGTAGAAACATAAGTTTTGCATGTTTGCTGGGGTTTCTTTATAATGTAAGGATCTCTTGAAAATATCACGGAAGTCTGAAGTTTAAATGATGCTTGTATTTTAAATGGAATTCTAAATAGACAAATTCAGCAACATTTCAGCAGAGTGGCTGAAAATAGCAAATATTTTTTCTAATTTTTCCAAAAATTAATCTCATACTTTTCATCTACATTGACATTCCAATTACACTTTCAGAACATTTTCAAATTTTTGAAAACTTCAATCAGTTTTTACATTAGTTTACCTCAAAAATTGAGTTGAATTTTGTAGGTTTTGATTCTATGACACTATTCTGTATATATGAATGTGTAAAATATAGACGTATTTTTAACAGGTCTTGGAGTAACCATCTTTTTAATATAGTATTTTTCATGCTTAGCTATTCTTTTTAATAAGAGTACATGTCTCAGAAAGCATGATTTTTTATATTTATCCAGAACCATAAGGGCCTTACTTTCAATCCAAAACTAGGAAGAATTTGGGCAAATCTTTGCTGAGCCACTAATGTCTTTCTAGTCAAAAAAAGAAACATCCTGTAGTTACATCACTTGTCATATTTTTTTCTGAATTCAGTGAATAACATTTTACACATTTTGCTGCAGACCTTTCACCCAGTAAATATCTTTGCCAGAATATTCTCTTCTTTGTATATACACAGATTTTCTCAGAGGTGACTGTTGTTTAAGTATGGAACACCAAATACAATGCAGTTTAGAGCCCAGAAGAACTTTGAACAGAATGAGACTGAGCATTTTGTGATGCAACAGACACAGACACCTAAACAATATATTATCAGTGCAAGCTTTAGACATGGACAGAACAGTTACTTTTTCACTTCCCACATCTTTTGGG
This sequence comes from Atrichornis clamosus, assembly GCA_013400975.1. Lineage (NCBI taxonomy): Eukaryota > Metazoa > Chordata > Aves > Passeriformes > Menuridae > Atrichornis > Atrichornis clamosus. The sequence continues at coordinate 91,493 of WBMZ01014696.1, forward strand.
CCAGAGGTTGGCTTTGCTGAAGTAATGATGCCCCATCTCCACAGCTCTCTACTCAGAGAGTGCTGGAGGATGGAGATGAAAGGGTAGGCAGAGTGGAATTTCATGTTGGAAGAGGTGGAAAGCAACTGTAAGGGAGTAAAGGATGTTGGAGAGGAGGCTTGCAGAGTCACAAAGGTGTGTGGTTGTGAGGGATGAAGAGGGGAAGGGAAAAGAGACCAATCAGGATCCCATGCTCTGAAAGATGGGAAGGACGCTAGGGGAGGTGAATCTGAAGGAGTTGAAGAGAAAGAAGGAAAAAGGTGTCAAAAACACACCTCCAAAACTTCAATAGCTCTCTACAATCTGTTGGCCCATTTCAACCTTTAATAAAACTTTACTCATGTTTCATAACAGAATTAATTCTGAGGTCTCAACAGAAAGAAAATGTGTGCTCATTTGCTTTGGTCTTTGGTAAGACAGACCCCAGTTTAGCCTGGATTGTGAGCGGCCTGGGAATAGCTTGCTACTGTTCAGTACCTTCTTTCTGAGCCTACCCTTGGAGCACTCCAAAACATTGCCTACTGAGCCAGGAAGGGTTCAGGAAGAAAAACAATATGGCTAGATGACTTTCAGAGTGAACAATCTGCAGTCCTCCAGCAGATATCCTGTCTGATTTTCTGTGTTGAAACACTGTTTCACCTAAATTTTTTCATATTCCCATCTAACTTCACAAGATGTCGCCCATGGATTTTAAGATGCAGGTGCTTATACCAATTTGACCAAAAAGTAATTTTCTCTGATGCAATGACAGGTCCAATAGTAGTTTCAGAACCCAATTTTATAAGATTGCATTCACTGATAGATGAGGAAGTGAAGTATTGAACAAGACAATCAAATAATTATAGAATTATTTGATCTCATGGATTGAGACTAAGTGAAAAACAGAGGATAGTAATTCGAGATTCCTGTTTTCCATCTACTCATAGCAGAAGGATAAAAAGAATAAAGTAGAGATTATGTGAATGAAACAACCAAGCAAAGGCTCAGTTTACTCATATTAAACCATCTGTGATTAAAAGAAAAAAAGCCTATTGACTACTAAATTACATTGTCATTTCATTTCTGTATAGTTGTCTTTGTTTTTATACTCAAAAAGGTGTGTCTCTTTGGATGAAGAACTGGCAAATAAAATTCTGCTATATTTATGTCTATTGAATCAAACATGATTTGCAAAAACATATCCAATAGCAATTTTAGAAATTAAGTCTTTTAGCCTAAAATGAATATTTTTACCAGAATCTTCTATTTAGTTTATGAAAGCATCTCACAAGTGTGACAACAGTTGCTTTGTTAGAGATCTTAACTATTTCAGTTGTTCTTAGTGGAAAGCAGAGATATTTGTATTTTAGATTATCAGAACAATTATTGATTTGAGGGGAAGTGAAATTTCATGAGTACTTAAGAACTTGGGAGTTTGTCCATTCAGGGGATTATGATTGTCCAAAGTAGTTTAGAGAGGTATTTTTTGTTAGAGCATATGTGAATTGAAAATCAAGTGGACCTGGAGATTAGGAATATATAAATGGCTTTTTCAAAGTCAAATGTTAACTGTGACTGATTTTTTTTACATGAAGTCTGAACAGTGGTAAGAACTGCATGAAACTGAAGTTAAGACTGACACTCCCTTGCATTTGCACAAATGCTCTGAATCTAGCTGGGACAAGCAGTGTGTCATTGTGTTATCACCAGTTTGGCTAACATGGTTTAAAACAGCAAAACATGTGAAAGGACTTAATTTTGCCACTCCTTAACATAACAGTGATGCCCAGCTTAGCTCTCTGTTGAAGAAGATATTCCAGTAAAACAGGATTAGTGAAATGAAATTAACTTTTTTTTTCTTATTAGCACTTTGCATTTTTAGTTAGCCTGAAATAAACAGACAATCTATTTTCTAGTTGTGCATGTCTGATGTTCAAGGCTTTGATATCCGTTGTAAAATATCAGAAACCATATCAGTTTTAAAATTAAACATACAGTCTCCTCATTGCATCAATTATACCTACAAACTGAAAAAATCTGTGAGAAAGAAAGGTCAAACTAAATAACATTAAACTTTTCCAGCAGCCTGAGGTGAAGAAGACAATGGACAAAGTTGGTAGAAGTAGCTTGATTCCTCTCTTATAGCCAGCTGTTATCAGATATGGGTCTGATAATAATTATGAGATTTATCAAAGAGCAGATTGACATCCTAACAGTCATTATTTTCATTTCATGTCCAGCTGGAAGCCTCTGGAATACACATTGTTAATCTTTTTTCCCATTATCTCTCACAACTCCATCCTCAAATTATTCAGACCCTATGTATGCTTTTGTGGGAAAATCTTAGCCTCATCTGTATGGCAGATGATACAGACAATTCTTTTGTGCCTTTTTTTTTCTTAACTGGTTTTAATCCAAACAAATCACAGTGTTATTATCTATCATCAACAGTTGGGATAGTAGCTCAGAAAAAAGACGTGTACTGGAGGTTTTTGCTAATTCGCAGAAGTTGAGTAATGGTGTAAAGTTCACCTCATGATGAAAATAAATGTACTTTTTCTCTTCTGCATAACAGTAAGCACCGTGCCTCTTCCTGATGTACTGCAAAGCATAACACCAAGTGTGGGCTTGACAGAGACTCTATCACTTTTCCCCTGGGTCTCAGGTGTTTGGAATTAATTTGGATTGTTTACCAGAATACAGTGTTTTTACAGTTACAGGAACATCTACATTCTCAAGTACATCCCCGGTGTTGGTTGAAAGGCAATATGGATTGTCTCTGCCTCTGCTATTTTTTTCATTAGTACTGTTTTATAGATAACTCTTCGTGGTCTATAGTAGAAAATATTTCTTTATGTAAGCCTCAAATACCTACTCCAAGCTATCAGGTCTACATTTCCTCCAAGATGACCATTATTTTCTCATTCATAGTCTGACTTTATCCTAAGACTAAGTTAAATAAACCCCATGATACTATTTGCAACAAGGCAGGGTTCTTTGCATTTGGGACAAAAGAGTGTTTAGCCATTGTTCAAGGCTTAAAATCCTCCCATCAAAATGGCTTGGGGTCTTTCTGCTTCTGTAAAAAAAATTTTATATCTGGTAAAGAGTGTGGGTTAGGTTGATTCCTTTAAAATTTAAATTAGGGCTTGTTGTGAAGCCTGGGACTTAGTTTTATGAGTGTTCACTGAGGTTTACAAACCCTTTCAGTAAAACTCATGGCTGGTAAGTGAAACTGTGCCCCTTAGAGCTTCAACCCACTGCTGAGACATGAAGAGCTCTATGAGGCACACAGAAGCATTTAGTAGAAATGTTGCTGGTATTAATTACTACAAGAAAACCAACTTGCATTTTTTAGGTTAGATCATAAACCCTCCAGCTGCTGAACACATCTATAGGTATCTTCCTGCTGCATTTATTTGCCTCCTAAAGTAGCAAAATGGTGAGAAAATGGAGAGAATTAAAATGAACTAAAGTAATTTCTTACATCTGGATGGCAACTGAGAGTCCAGATAAATAAAGTCGTGAGGAGTTTTTTAAAGATTCAGCTTCTGCAGTTGTTTGTTCAGCAGCAGTTTAGGCACCAGGCAAACTAATTGTTTCTCTCTAATGCCTTAAATTAAACTACAGACATCACTGACCTCAGGGTAAGGAAGACACTTTTACCAAACTCACAGACTCCTGAAGTGAAAAGAATTTCTTAATGCTGCTGTGAAGAAAGCTTTATGCCAGTGTCAAAATCAACAGCAGTTTCATGTGCAAAGGAGAAGGTTAAAAAAAACGCCTATTGTTTCTAATTAGGGGTTAATTCTGGTTTATTAGAAGCAGGCTCAAACCAAAAAGAAAAGGAGAAATAAAATTCAAAAAGAAAATAAAAGAACTCAAAGAGAAAGAGTTGTTCAAGGAACCCAAGTTTGCTAGAGATCCAGATCTGTGCTTTGACACTCCCCCCCACTGACTATTTCAGCTTTCCATCCAGCCTTTAAAGCAATACAAATGAAAAATCTCTTCATTTCCACCAAGCAAAGCTGTCTTTTTGTATCCCTCGGTTAGAGCTGATATATGTAGTAAATGATACCAGAAACTCTGTCACTCAGTGAGGGGTAGAGTTTTTTGGACTCCCCAGTGTGCCCCCATCCTCCTCTGAAAATGCAGGAGCAGCTGAGGAGGATCTGCTGTCTTTTTTGAGTGAAGCTCAACATCTGCTTCAACCAGGCAGTTTCCTGTGCAGTCTTGAAAGAGCTCTTTAAAAGAAGACCCCAGAAAGAGAGTTGGGCCTGAATTTTTAAATTCTATAGATGCAAGATAAGGTGCTTAGATAACAGCATAACCTCCTCTTTTCTGCTACCCACTGGTGATCTTACATAACACTAATCCTCTCATTTAATAGTGATGAAAATTTCATCAACAAAATTTGCTTTTACTCTGCCAAGTCATGACAACCTCAATTTGAGCTGAGCTGGAGAGGCATTTGGGTGATTTCATCAGTCCAACTGGATGTCCTCTTCTCCGTGTGATGGCTTTTTCTATGCCATTCTCTGGGTAGTTGATCTTTCTATCCAGATTTGGGCAGCTGAGCAGTGAGAAGAAATAAAGAGTAGCTAAAACATTTTGGAAGTATCTGCCTACAATCATGGTTTTCATTCTTCATTCATTTTTTAAAGCCGTAAGTTAAACATACTCTAAACCACAAGGCAGTCAGATCTAATTTTGCTAGGTCTTTTGCTGAATGCTTGACAATTCTGATAAATGCAATGAAAATACATTATATAAAGTCCATCTTTCTCAAAAAGGTCTGCAGTGATAGTCAAGTAATCTTATTTTTATTTTCTCAGATTCACTATGAAGAGCATCCCTTTAATATTCTCCAGTGCTTTGATATCATGCTTTGATAGTTCATTTTAGGAATTCCATTCCACAGAGCATTCAAAAATACAGAATATTTAGCTTTTAATGGGCTGTGTATACTGGCGTCTGATAAAAAACTGACGTCCAGAAAAGAAAGTAACAGAAGGATTTCACTCATTTAGATTTATTTCTTCTCAGAGAAATAATGTGATTTGTAATGAAAATTGTACAAACTGGTAATTGCCAGTCAACATACATGAAAACTTTGATTTCATGATCATCTTAAAAATTGTAGTTATCTTAAAAGAATGAACATCAAACTCAAGAAAAGGTGAAATGGCAATTGAAAGAAAGGAAAAGAGGCAAACTAAGTGGATTTCCTTCATGTTTATTTGCATTATTCTTTCTTTATTTCTCCTTTTAGGCCTGTTTTCTGAAGGAGATGTGACCAGGATGACCAGTCTGTCTGTCAGTTCCTGCACAATAACCTTTCTTCAGTCCATAAAAAAATTCAAACCAATGTGAAAGAGAAGGTAAAACTTGAAGGGTATTTAGTTTTCTATAACTTTAGTGAAAGTTGATGAATAGCTAGGGGAAACACATACAAAGAGAAGTGCCTCCACTGAAGAAAAATGGGCACAACTCAGCTATTACACCTCTTGTCAGCAACAATCAGAGAGTCAAGGAATAGGTGAAAACCAGCTAGTTCATAGGGGCATGCATGCTCATGCTATTGCATTGATTTCATAGTTACAATAATACACAGATAGATTTATTGCAGCTAATGCTAGAAAAAAATTCTGAATGCAGAAGACATGAATTCACAGGAAAACAGGCTTCATTAGTTCAGCAGTGCACCTGAACATTCTTCTATGTCGATAGAGATTGGATTTTTCTTTTATCCCAGTGCTTAGGTTTTCATTTGAGCTTCTCTGAGGACAAGGCTCATTTGCAAACTTGCACCCCCAAATCTGAATTTCTGTCCTGCCTTGGACTTGTCTTTTTCTTGACTTTGATTGTGATGCTTGAGTAGTTTTTATTAGGAAATTGCAAAGACAAATTAATAACTGTTGTGTCTTACAAATCATTTTTCATTGTGGACATCTGGATTGGGAAAAGAAAATTGACTTCTATAACCACATTTTCAGAAAATATTTTCCTCAGGCAACTCTTTTTAGAGATCAGATCTGTATAAATCACACAAAGTATGGTAGAAACTTGTAACCTCTCTTAAGCTCTGCAGCTTGATGGGCTTATATTTAGTTATCTTACATTGTTGCTTGAAATATAACCTCTCTTAAGCTCTGCAGCTTGATGGGCTTATATTTAGTTATCTTACATTGTTGCTTGAAATAGCCATTGACAGGGCTAGGTGACTAATTAAGTTCATTTTAGATAAGTTGGAGGCATTCAGTGAAAAGCTGAAGTAATGGTTAAAGTATTTAAAGAATAGGTCTTACAGTGAAAAGTTCGAGAGGCTCAATCTGTTCCATTTTTAAAAGAGTAAAGGGTGATTTTTTCACAACCAGTCATCTCCTGACAATTGATAAAAGTAATGGCAAATTAATCCAAAACTTTCAAAATATGTAAAATGATCTAAAGGCTGAACTATGTAGTTAGATTATTCAGGCCATAAAGCATGTTTTTAAAACTCTGAGATAGTCACTTCACCAAAAATTGTGACTGAGGCACCAGATTCTGACCTGTACCCAAATGAACAGAACTGCCTGACAGTCAGAATCCCTAAACTTCTGTAGGAAAACACTAGAGGTTTAGCATCACTTCATCAACAGGCCCAGGAATACTGTACATCCTGAATTAATATTGCCACTCATTTCAAGCTGTCCACAGGAATATTTTTGCATTCATTTCATCTCCACACCTTGCAAAAGATACATGGCTGTTCAACTGAAGTTTCACCTTTACTTGCTTCTGCCCAATAGATAGCTGCCAGTTTATTTCTCCCACTTATTTTCTCAGCTTCTATCCTAGCAGTAGCAGAAGATTACTTCAATGGACTGAGAACTTCCTCCTTATACACATTTTTTGTAGGTGAACTGCTGCTACTGAAATTTAATTTCCTGTCTTCATGAACAAAAGGTATAACCATCTTGTAAACACTAGTTGGCTGAGACATAAAACCCCAAAGGTGTGTCCACCTTATAATGCATTCAATGGGGTTTTTCAAGCAGTGACAACCCCAGGTCAGACAACGAAAAAAACCTCCAGCCATCTGCTATTGCTTCTGGAAATTCACCTTCAGGAGATAAAATAAAAACTGGAATTAATGTGTTTGTTGCCGACATACCTGGTCTCCTCTGAAAAGGTCTTAAGTTGATTAGTTACCCCTTCCAGACAAAATGTTTTCCTCTCATCCTAGCCCCTGAGATATTCCATTATTTAGGAATAAATGTTGCTTGGCGAAGCATGGATCTGGCACAGAAAAAAAACAGAAAAAGAACACAAGAACCTACTTATATTCCTGAAGCTAAATTAATTTAAGTAGTAGACTTAAAGGGCAAGGAATAGGTCATAGTTAATGTTGCTAGTGGCTTCTCCAGTCACAATGAGCTTGTTAGCAGACTGAGATACTAGTTATAGGAAGTAGTTCCTAAAGTTTCAAACATATAAATTTTTTCCCCAGTATCAAGTAGCCTTTTTATGACCACTCCTGACTATACCTGCCAAAGACATGTATCTGCAAGAACATTTCTGCTTCAGGTATAAACATTTTGGCCTGCAATCCCTTAAGCTTTTAGCGTGTACCACCATTCCCTGAGATGATGAAGAACTGCATTGCAGTTTGCTCCTGCCACAAGCAGGATTAGGAACAGGACACAATTTTTCCCTAAAGGTTATTAATCATCCTACAGTATGGTTTATTTTTTCCTTCTCTGAATCTGCCATCACCAGATAAGCAGAAGCAGCAGCTTCCATTTGCACTGAAACTCTGCTCGTCTGTAGTTGTACAGTAGCAAAAGCAACAGAACAGAAAGGCTGTGCAAAGCCCATTGTGTGTAAATGTGGCTGTTTAACCCAACTCTAACATCTCTCTGTAAACATAATCTTCCCTTTTCCCCCACTACAGGAGACCTAATGTCCTGAAGCCAACATAACCTGTAAAGTAGATTACTTTCAGATTTGAAATCCAGAATGCAAACCCGTGACCAGCTCTCACTTTCAGTGTCTCTGTTAAGCAGAAGCATTACACTAAACCAGAGAATGGCACTGTTTTGTTGAGCCATTATGACTACCATTATCACGGGCAACACAGTATTGGGACATCCTAATAGAGAGCTACAAGATTTTCTCGAGAAAAAGAAGCAGACCTCTTGCTGCTCTCCACTTGTTAAGCCATCTATTTCCTCTGGTGAAAATCAACCCATTTCATAATGCCTAATATTCTCTGGGCTCAGGTGTCTTGCAGACTAGTGGTCCTGTACCTGTAAAATGTGCTCAAACCCCCACTCTTCCTAATAAGAATCCCCAGCCAGATGCTTGGCAGATGTCAGGCTCTCTGTACAATTAAAAGGACCTTGAGTTTCTCTGCTTTCATTCTATTTCATGAACAAGAGACCACAAAGAAATGTGTTTTATAGGTATGGAAGTCCGGCTGGGAGGAAGTGTCTCTCAGACTCCCACAATGCTGTTCAGGTGGAAATACTAGCTCCCCTGTACCACCACAGCAAGGAGGACTGTCCAAGTGGAGAAATATTTCCGCACAGTAGTGCTGTGGAAAGTGATGAGAAAGCGCAGAGGGAGAGTGGCACTCCCAGACATCCAGAAAGGGTGCAGGTAATCATTAACACACAGAAGCCATCTCTACAATTTTTAGCCTTGCAATTAGAAATGAGTCCCTATGGAAATATTTGAAAATAGAACTTAAACTTGTTTTAGAACTATAAATAACATGTGTCTTGGCAGGCCCCTGAAGAAAGATTTCTCCATTTATTTTTCCTCTTCTTAACCTAAAGTTACAAGTATAGATACATTCTTTCCTGTTTTATGCTCCCTGAAGATCTCAGGAGACCTAATTTAAACCCTACACTGCATTATAGATCCCTTTATGGCCCATGACTTGGGAGGGTCTGACCCCAGGAGGTTCCAATGCATTTTTTTCTTTTACTCCCTAAGAAGTCTCACTAAAGCTGCTCTGGTTGCACGAGTGTTGTCATGCTGAAAGGTTTGATATGTTTGATACATTTTCCCGAAGAGTAAGCACACGTGGTGTACTGTGGATCCTGGTAGTAAGCTATATGGTGTGTCATGTCTTTCAGTCAACAGCCTTCTGAGGTCAGATTTTTCTTCTGTTATATGTATCTCAAAGGCTATAACAATAAAGTCTGAATCTCATTTGAAACAATCCTACTTTACCATATGATGAGCAGATCAGAGAATCATAAAATGGTCTCGGTTTAAAGGGATCTTAATGATCACCAAGTTCCAAGACCCCTGCCAGACGAGGACAAATTTCTGACTAACAGAATTTCATTGTGTTCACATTTTTAGCACTAATACTGGTAACATTCTTTAGATCATCCTATTAACTGTTTGTAAAAGTTAATATATATTTAAACCCTCCTTCTGTAATCCATCTTTAGCGTCAGAATTTCACATTGTATATAAGAGAACAGGTTCATTTCTTATCAGTTCTACAACTATTTAAAGAGGACTGACATCTGACTTTCTGGAGGATTACAAGAATGATTTTGATTGTATTAATAAAATAATTATTAAAGCGTAGGCTTGATGAAGTATTTTCCATTTTAAATTCATTTTTGTCCAAGGGGAAACACAGAACACAGAAGGATCCTATATTTCTAGTTTTCTCAGAAATGTAACTAAGACTGCAAGGTGTCAGTATAAAGCTTAGAAAATGTTTCATAATGTCATGGATTTACAGCTCTGCTTACATTTTGGCTTCAGTCATGTACCCTTCTTCAAGGTCTTCTTCCATGAGCATTAGTGTAAAGAGCAGACATGCTCTGTTCAACTCCAGCAAGGCTTCTGCAGAGATAATGCTACCATTAGACATCCTAATGCAGATAGTTTAAATCACACAACCAAAAAACACAGTTCAGCACAACTGTGTAAACTGATGTCCTTTATTAAAATACAGACATGGGAGGACTCTGGAATGGGTAAAGACTAAATTATTCTTCTTGCCAGATGAGTGATCCTTTTAAGTCTAGGTTTAAGTTCACCGGTGCAGCGATGGGAGCGAGCCATGCCTGCACAGTACCTCATCTAAAGACAGATAAATCTTCAGAGCTCTGCAGGGAGCCCAGGTGCCATGGTATATTTTATCATCTCTCTATAAACCATGCTCTGCCTCCATGCCTTTATAATGAGCACAAGGACATGAAGACGAAGAGCGTTGCTGCATATGCATCATGTAAATCTATCAGTTTCATTGCTAAATTTGAGCAATTCTGCTAAGGTCAGTCTGTGTAGCAGCATCTCTTACTTTGTCTGTTTAAACAAGGGACTGAAAATTAGCTTTTTGTAGTATTTTATGGAATACATTATATTAAATAAAAGTTTGTGTTGTCTACTATGTAACTTGCTTTCAACACAAAAGGTGAGAGGGTTCTTCCTTTTTTTCTCTCTTTCTCTTTTTTATCTTTCTGCCTTTCTCTTTCCCTCTCTACCTGTTTCCTTCTCTCCCTGTCTCCCTCCCTTTCTGTTTAGTTCTTCCTTCCTTCTGATGCCTAGAGATTTTTTAGTTTTTTATATATTTTTAGATCTGCAGATTTTTAGTATGTAGCTATATAGTATCTAATACTTTCTCACTTGTTTTTTACTTCTCTCACATTTTAGAACAATAGGTATTGTTTGCTACATGTTTTGTCTTTGTCAAAAAAAGGAAACTTTTTAGCAAGGACTCATTGTTTTCCACCAGACTTTGTAGACATAACAAGATGTAGGGAGGGCATAAACCCATGGAAAAACCCAAAAAGAGGGACTGGCCCAGTGGGTGGGCTACTGAAGTAGTTGGGCTTTCTAATTGGACAAGGTTATCAAAAATATGCTGAATAGTTGAACTTATAAAAAATGTAAGAATCTTTATGGGTGTGCACTTTTGTCACCAATATGTGTACCTAAAGGCCTTCATTAAACACCTGCCTTTATATTACCTTCCTAATCTTGTTTGGAAAGTTTTTTTCTCTTGTTTTCAGGCCTGCCTTCCTTTCTTCCTTCCTTCCTTCCTTCCTTCCTTCCTTCCTTCCTTCCTTCCTTCCTTCCTTCCTTCCTTCCTTCCTCCCTTCCTCTAATAGAAAATGTTGCATACTCTGTGTGAACATAAAATGTCTAAATATCTCCTAAACCTGAATATTTCCTCAGCCTTGTCCCTCCTTTTCACGGACCAATGCCAAAAACGATCCCAGACTGATCAGAGAATGCGAAATAGAGAAACAGCTTACAAAGCAGGGGCATTAACAGAAAGATACCAGGGAGGATGAGTTAACAAGTCAGTCTAATCTGAAGGGAAATGCTGTAGTAGAGAAGATTGTGTGCCTTTCTGAAAAGATGTGTCACATGGCCTGTTGCGCTGCCGCACTCTGCGCCCGGTGCTCTGACACCACCTCCGGCTGCCCTGTCACCACCACTGACAGCCCTAACGTCAAAATTTTTTTAGACTGCATGCAGAAAGCGGTTCATAATGGGAGTTTCTATGAAACTGAGGCTTAAAAAAAAAAAACAGAACACAAAATGTGAAAACCCGCAAGCAATATTATTGTCAGGATTTTTCCTATCACTTTGTTTTTAAATGATTAACATTAGTGCTATGATTAGTGTGAGACAGAATTTACCACAGCTTCCAGTTATGGCAGGCCAAAAAAAGCATAATTTCATTTCATAGGAGACATAACAGTTGTTGATATATCTAGAGATAGATAGATGATAGATAGACAGATAGATAGGTTAGATAGATAGATAATAGATAATGTCTCTGCGCTGGCTATTAGGATTTCTTTTCATTCCATATTTGGTAAAAAAATGATCTCTTTTAAAATCTGCCATGAAAATAGTCTTGTGGCTGGAAGTCCACTCTAGGGTTTGAGCTGGCTTTACTAACAGCACCATGGTCCAGGCTGGGTGTGGATGTGGGGGCAAAGAACTACGTACTCTGGCACTTTCATGAGCACCATCAGGTTGAGATCACTGTTCAAAGAGCTGTGACACCTCTGCATCCAGAATTTATACATCTGCCCTAGACTCCTAAACTTAAATCCAACACAGATACTTTTGAAAATGTATACAATTTTTTTTAAGGTATGTGTGGATGTTTCTTTCTATTACAGGTTTCATTTAATGAGCTAGAGGAACACTAAAGGCCTCAGTAGAAACATTCTCCTTAGAGTAGCAAGAAGCCTTACACTGAAGCTATATTGTATTTCATTATGAGATACAAGATTTTCATTTATTTTACTGTCGCTTAAGTGCCCTGGGTCCCATTCTCAAGGGATTTACTTATTTATTCTAGTCAAGGATAACTGAATACTTTCATGATATCTTTGCCCTCTGCCTCTTCAGCTAAGTCAAGGTGTTTGCTTTCCTTTGCTTGCTTGTGTATCAGCTGAATACTTTTAAATCTCCATCATCTTAGGTATTTTTGTCCAAATCTTCCTGAAGTATGACTGTCTTCCTTCTGTCTTTGTTAGGAAATAATGCCTACAAGGCCATGTGGGGTAGCCATTTTGAGATACTTGGTTAGTGCTGGGCACCAATGTAAGAGCAAAGCTGGCTGCAGGAAAATCTGAGAACACAGAAGTAGCAGTTCCTCACCCCAGATTTAAGGGATCAATCAGCTCCCTGAGCCCTGGTGGGCAAGGAGCTCACTTGCCCTGTTCCAAGCAACCCAGCTCCTCAGTTGGAGTGGGAGCTGGGAAGAGAAGATAGAGAAGTCACAGGGATTTTGGGGGTAGAAAAGAACAGTGTTTGGATGCCATCTGAGAGCTGAGTGGTACCAAAGCACATGACTGGAGCCCCTTTACTTTATCTGAAGTGGCACAATGAGACACAGCCTTGAAAATAAGGAATAGCTTTGAGTAGGTGACAGCCTGAGTTAAGATCCGTTTGCTGATTATAATGATCCTGTGAAGTACACCTAAAAGAGCCTTGAGTGTACTTCTTAGTTATATTGTCTCTCTGCAGTGATTATCTGTTTGTCATCTGTGTCTATTTTGGAAAATTATATTTTAGTTACTGCGAGTTAGTCAGCAGCTTGCACAATAAACAGCTAGTGACAATGAGAGTGTCAGGCTCCTACTGGGTCCAGCTACAGAGACATTTCCACCAACAGGATTTATAAATGAAGCACACAAAATGCCAGCCTCTTAAACACAGGGCTGTAGTAAGGCTGTTCGGTGCAGCAGCAGTGGGAGGAATTGCTTGGAAAAGGCTCGTCAGAGAGTCAAACTGAACTGGGCTTTTCTCAGAACAGTTTGAATTCTCTAAGTCTGGGGGAAGCAGGATCACTGGTTCAGGAACATGAAGGATTAGCTTTACATCCCACTGCTCAAGAGAAAGATGGCAGAAAAATATCAAGGAGGTGGCAATTTGACCCAGAACTGTTCCCAGGAAAGGCAAGGCCTGTAGTGCTGCTCCGTGTTCCCAGTACCTAGCACAAACACAGTTTTAATCCATGAAACAGTCTTTTTGGAATGGATGCAGTGACAATGAATCATGATGATCTAATGTGGAAAAATATATCAGTAAAATACCTGTAATTTTATAGTTATCTGCTTATTTGGGCCTGCTTTGGAAGTAATTCATCTGCTCCAGAAGCAAATGCCACTAGTTTGAGAAGGAAACTGTTTTCCAAGGACTGTGGAGGGAAGGAAGGCTGTGCATATATGTGGTTGCACCTTTAGTGGTCTGCATCTGAGCAGAAAAGCTCCTGAAAATGAGTGACATGAAGTAATTTTCAAGCAGTCATTTTGTTATTTAACATCCCTCAAAAGTGCAAGGTCTTTCTTATAGATTTTGTCTGTGCCACATCCTGTTAATAGCATAATCTCATTACCACAATGGTAACAGTCACTTGATGCTCATTTAACAGAAATCTTTCAAAACAACAGTATTGCATTTTCACAGTTGGCTCCATATGATACAGGTTAGCAGCTTCTTAACTCTGCTTTCTTAGCATAATTATATAATTTAGAATTAGTCAGTCATGTTGACCTTTAAATAGAAACAAACATTCAATTTAGATGGTTCTTTTGTCATTAGAAAGCAGTGAGCAGCTGAGAACATTTCTGCCATTGGCTGACAATGTCTTCGTGAACATGTTCAAGTCCAGGCAAAGTGCAACATCTGTGTTAATAATGCCTGTCCTTTGATTTGGGTCTGGATTCTCATCAGTCATCACAATGGTTAAAGTCCAGTCTCACCCTCATGAAAGAAGTAGCTTTCATCCTTTTATCAGAGGCAGACTCAGCATGTTTACAAAAATAATAGCTCTGACATACATAAGATGAAGGGATCAATTCTGCCCCGGAATACTTCTCATCAGTTCTTACAGCTACAGTTTGTACATATGGAGGGTGGTAAATCTGAGCCCTGCGTATGCTCTCTTTTAATATATTATCTCAAAAGTTTTCCATGAGCAGAAATCACTCTGACCACCAAGAAAGTTGCCCCACATCTGGGATAACATTCAGCAGCTGTTTGCATTTTTGTGCTTGGTTACCTGGCTGCACCCTCTTGTAAATCAAAAAGTTGTGCTGGGGTAACAGAAAGCAAAATGTTGCCTGTAGCTTTTAGCTGCTCCAATCCTCGGTGCACATATCCCACACACGGTGGTTTGAGAAAAACAGGAAGAAGCAAGATAAGCCAAAGCCCCAGTGACTACAAAATATACCTTACTAAGTCCCTAACTGATACTGCCTCTTATCAGATGAAATACCTTAGTATTAATTCATTTTAATTAAATTCAGATTTGATTCTCCAGTGATCTTTGGTGAATATTTATAGTCAGTCTTCACCGTGGTACGAAGTACTCTAAGTTGCAGAATGGTTCAGAGTATTTAGATGAGCATTGAAAAATGCATTACAATACAAAAATAAGGTCTATATTTCTGTTTACAAATAACACACAAACACAGAATCGTTAGGGTTGGAAGGGACCTCTGGAGATCATCCAGTCCAAACCTGGATCACCTGGCAGGTGATACAGGAATGCATCCAGGTGGGTTTGGAATGTCTCCAGGGAGGAAGACTCCACGACCTCCCCAGGCAGCCCCTTCCAGTGCTCTGCCATCCTCCATGGAAAGAAATGCTTCCTTGTGTTGAGGTGGAACTTCTTATATTTTAGTTTATGGCCATGTCTCCTTGTCCTGTCACTGGCCACCACTGAAAACATTTGTGCACATGCAAACACGTCAGCAGCATAAATAATATAAGACTAGACACTGAGTAGATTTATTGACTGCTAATTTTACTCTCTCAGGACACTTTCTTCCTTTTATTGTGTTTAGTGTGCTCTTGTGTGGATGAGGTCAAATTGTATAATAGTCTGCTGATAAATTGTAAGGTGCCTATGAGGCAAATGATCTTTACTAATAATTATCTTTTGACACACAGTAAACATTAATAAAAGACCATGAGGCTAACAGATAACATGACAATGCTGAAAGAGCCATAGAAAAGACTAATGCATACAAAAGGTTGATTTTTTAATTTAAAATTTTATGCAGTAATTTTTAATGAAACTTTGCCTGTTTTGTTTTGTCTTCCAGTCAAGATACAACTTTTTACACTGTTTTAAAATAAAAAGATGACAGGAAGAGACAGAAAAATTTCTTGAATGTGTGTCTGATACCTGCCTTCAATGAATCAAAATACATTCTTTCTATTAATATGCCATATATTTTTCATACTGAGAAGGAATAATGAAAAATAATTTTTTAAAAAATCCTGTCCAAAACAAAAATATTTATAACACTGCAATAAGTGTTTTCTTTTGGTTACTTAAGCAGGTAAGTGGTAAAATTACCATTTTATTCACCTGTGCCTTAGCAAGGTACAGTCTGTTCACCAGATGTACTACCAGTCCTGGCAAATTCTCAGAGAAAAATCTTCTTCTCAGAGAACAATCTAGACCAGCTTTTTTCAATATACCATCTCCTACTACAAGAACAAAAGTCCTGTTTCATACTATTACACATAACAGAAAAGAAATAAATATGTATTCCTGAGCAGCTGTATGATAAACCAAGGAATCACAATTCTAATAGCCTCAACAATGAGTCAGTGTTATGTAGAAAGGTTAATTATGGTTAAGAACTATTATCCTGTGGCCAGAAGACCATATTTATCCCCATCATTTGTGGCTGGTTTTGAAAGGGACTCTATGATAGGCATGGCTAAAGCCTTATCATCGTGGTTTGTGGTCAGATGGGCCAGCTGAAGCACCAACCAGAATGTATTTACATACTCCAAAGCAATTTCTGGTGAGATTTCCTCAAAAACAACAGTTAATCCAGCTAGTAAAGAAGCAAATTATTTCCAAGGTTAAAACCAATATTTGTGAAAATAACACTGTCCTTTTTTAGGGATAGGAACAATCTGGATGAAATATGAAAAACATGAAAATATGATCCAACTCCATTACTCCTTAAAACATTATCAGTTCCTGTGTCAAAGGAATAAATTAGAAAATTAGAAATGTGCAGCCAACATACAGACTTTTTTTTTACAAAATACTTTTTACTGGAAAATGCCAATTTACAAAACTCTGAACTTCTCAGTATGTTAACAAGTTTAGTGAACACTTCACCAAAAAAAAAGGCTTTGCAGGACCAAAAATGTAAAACCTGTCTTACAAAAATGTAGAAATTAGATCTTTAACCTTATGTATTGGAGACATGGTTTTGAATTCCAAATCAAGCAACACATAAACACTTTTGCTGAGGATCTTCTGCATCTTGAGTCTGTGCCCTATGTAGTGATTCTTTGCTAGCATAGATGCATATGCAAGGTGAAATTATTATTTCTGAAAAATCCCTCAAACATTTTAGTTTTTTGTTCTGATGAAGTACAAAAGCAAAACAAATTTTCCCAGTTTGGGATTCCAGTTTTTTAGTCGTCTTTAGCATATACTTCTCAGTAGAGATTTGTATTAAGAGATTTTGAGAACCCTGTTCACACACAGAAGAGTAATTTTCTTTCTCTCTGTGCAGGGTAACAGGTCTGCGCCTTAGAACTTGAAATTCACCTTTCTCCAGGAATTTGTCATCTGTGGTAGCTCTTATCAAGCTGGTGTTTTAATTTAGTTTGAGCTCTTAAATTTGTCTAACTCATATTTAAGTGAATACACGTTGCAAAATAAATAAATATAAGTAAATGAATCTTGTCAGTCTGGCTTAGTGTTGTTTAATTTATCAGATGAACTTTCTTTGTGTGTGAATGTGCTGGAGGTCCAGATTTTTGAGAAATCAAGGCAGTTTCTACCTGTGAGAAAATTACCTCATACATTTTAGATACCACTGACACTCGTTCTGGGGAATTTCTGGCACAAATCAAGGCTCTCTGTAAGTCCATCAAAACAAACTGCAGCAGATCTATTTGAATGCCTAAGCTCAACACAGGCCAGTCAAAGTGGTTTCAGGCAGCAGTGTATTCCCAGGGGCCAGAGTAGTTAAAAGAAACCAAGTCTTGCTGCCAGCATGCCCCAGTTGGCTGATTAGCAAGCACATAGTCTGCTTTAGTGCTTCTATCATTTCATCTCCCACGGTGTTTTCTAGGGTGTTGGTCAGTGTTTTCCTGTACACTGAGACACTTGGAAAGCATTTCTTTAGTGAGGAATGAATCCTGACTAAATAGTAATCAAAGAGATTTCTGATAATCATCTAACAAATTAAAGGATTCCTAGGATCAAGTTTAAAAATTCAAAGAGAAGTGTCACTATATATGTTTCACATGGACAGATGCAGTTTGGCATAATAATGCAACGTTGAGAATCTCTTTATCTTTGCCTGACCGAATGCAATACAACTCTGTAAGAATTATGATTACTATTTACCGAACACTGTGGGCATATATGCTCTAATCATATATGTCTATGAGCGAGTGCAGCATGTCCATGCCTCATGGAAATTGCATTCTGTGAAGGAGAGACAGCTTTTCGTTCCAGCCTTGTGTAAGGGCTGGCATGTAGCAGCAGCACTCCAGGAGAAGCCCCAGAGGAACAGTGATGGGAAGGTGAGTCAGAGAATTCCCATCTCCTCTCTGTCTCCTAAGGGAGTAATTTGTTTTAGTTCCTTACTGATTGCAGTTAATTTGCCTCCTCCACCCACTTCCTGCCAACTTGCCTGCCCAGTGTGCAGGTATCAGAGGACTGGGCTCCCAGTCCATTCCCAGGGCCTGCCTCTTACCTATGGATTTCTCACATACATTCCTGGTATCTCCTATGGGAAATGACAGCAAATGATGGTGAAGAGGCTGCCAGTAGAATCAGATGAGAAAATGGAGATCCTAATGGCAAGAAAGGACATATTTTTCTCTTAAAGGATCAGCACTCCAAGTACTCATGCCAGCTCAAGAAAAAAACACTCACAGGGGGCATTCTTTCATGTAAGGAAAGCAGTGTCCCTAATGAAGTGTCCTTATACCCAGTTTACAGATGCAGTTCAGTTGACTGAACTTCTTAGAAGCCTGAGGTTATATGCAAAAATGCACAGGTAACAGCTCTTCTCATCCTTTCCTTGGTTGAAAAGGCAGGAACAATGAATGTAAATTGGAGGTGTTTCTCTTCATATGCTGTCTCATTGTTTTTGATAGGTTGCATTTCTAAAAGCTGTCCAAGGATGTAAAAACAAAGTCAAAACTACAGATAAGATTAGGTCCAGGAATCCCTTGCTCCCAATCCCCCTAATATTAACTATTACCTAATACTCCCTCTTGTGTTCATTCATATGTTGCTTATGGCTATGTAGGAGGGATGTTCTTCCTGTATATCTCTTAAACATCTGCATTTTGATACAGTCACAGGGGGTCAGTTAGTTATCAGATAAAGTGACCCATCCCCAAACCCTTTGACTAACTTCAGAAACAGGAAAGTCAGTAACAGGGGTAGTTCCCTACTCCTGAGCACGGCTACAGAGACAAGTTGTGCACAGTATTGACTCTGGGCTCAATACAGGGATGGTGTCCAAAACCTGAAAATATGTGAATGACAGCACAGGAAGAGGATACTGTTTGAAAGGCTAACTTTTATTCTCTAAATTAGCACAGTAAAGGCTATAGAAGAGAAAGAGAATCCAATATTTTAGGAAATTATTTATGAAATGTAGATGGGCCTTCAATTGGGAATAAGGCTGGGCAAAATGTTAGTGGTTCTTTGTTCTTGCAGCTGGCCTGTCGAATTACACAGAGCCAGCACAGTAAATAATACTACTATTGTCTGCCTGTGTCAGAGACAGACAGAAGGTACATTTGGACTTGGTCCAAACACCACAAGGGCCACTCATAGCCACAGTGTCCAATTACTGCTTGCTTGACTATAAAATGCACTTTTTTTGCAGAGCTAATTTAAGAATGGCAGCTTTTAATGGGGTTTGTATTAAAAGGGGACTGCTGCTCTGGCTTTTGCCTGCAGAAAAAGTTCTACACTGTACAGGAAGCAGCAAACACATACACTGTGAAAATAATCAGAGTATGATGACATTAGCACAGCAATAGCAACAGTGATAGCAAAATCAACACTTTGCAAAGGAAAAAGAGATCAAGCCCTTCTGGAAATAACCCTGTGCAAAACATACAAAAAACCAACTAGATTATCTCAAATGATGAAACAAGTGCATCCACTCAGTCTCTGCAGATGTGCATATATCGCAAAACTTCTCTCAGTCTTTCAAAGAATCATTGACCACAGATTTCCCACTCTGCACACATACTTTTCTTAAAATTTCAGTGGCATTTATTTTCTCTCTTACTGTCAAATGCTTTGGAGAGCAGTAAACTCTATGATCTTTCTTGCAAAATGGTCAAAATTTGTTTGTATTAGAACCTGTTTGGTTTTTTTTTTTAATGTTTATAGAGGGATATTCATTCAGAAGGAAGATCCCATGGGATTAGGGATGCAGAAGGTCTCCCCTCTACAGTAAGTGCATATCAAGGCTTTCAGGGCTTTGATTTTCTTTGCTAATCTATTAGCTAGAGATAAATTTAGGTCTCCTGTTTAGAGCAATCTGCCTACAGTGCACAAGAGATCAGTAGTTGTCAATGATCTATGAAGACTTACTGTGTTTCTCTCCTCTGCCGTGCTGACAAGGTGTTAATTTCTTTCTTGGAATAGCAAGTAAAAAAGCCCCAGCAAACTGATAAATTTAGGCGAAACTCATGCAAGGACCACACCGCTTTTTAAGGCTTCCTGCTACCACCATTCCATCATAGAAGTCTTATAAGTCTTGCATAACAATAATCAATAACAGAATGTGTCTATTCTCTAACTTTAAAATCTTGTTCTGCTCTGCAGTTTTTATACACACACGTGCACACACTATGTGTTCACAAAAGTATTTGTACTCACATTTGTAGAAGGGTTTTAAAAAATGTGCCACAGGTACAGAAGCACTATCAATCAAATGTTAAAGCCTTCATAAGCTCTATATAGGTGAGTTCATTCTCCTTCTTTTTTATCTTTGGATGTCTTGCAGAGTGCTTCGTTTGGAGAAAGACCTAAAAGCCACATTGGGTAACAAGAAGGGATAAAAGGGTAAACCTGTCTGTTCATATTTGCCAGCCTTCAACATGGAGAACACAGCAAGCATTCTGTCAAGGAAAATGAGGATATTCTTTTTTTCTTCTTTGAATCCTCAAAAGATGCATCTTCTTTGTAATAGAAAAGAAGTATCTCAATACTTAAGTCAAAATAGCAAACTTTTCAAAGGCCAGAAACTTGAAGCTGGTCATGCGACTTGTGAATTGCATACTGTAGGATTGTTTGATATGGCATAAAACAGAGAGAACCTGAAAATTTTTTCTTCAAAATGACGGATATGGACAGTACTTTCTCCACAAAGCAACCTTCAATTATTAACAGCAGGACTTGTGCTCAGCAGAGTAAAAAAAATTTCCCACTATCTGGAGTGAAGCTCCCTCCAACAGTCATGGTTGATTCTCTTATCTTACACAGAGACATTAATTCTTCTCCAGCACACATAAAACTATTCACATGGAGAGAACTCTTCACCTACAGAGGAATATTCACATACACACTGTTAAAGACGGGTTAAGAATGTCACTTACCCAGACACACAAAAAAAGAGAAATATTCAGTGTTAAAGCACCTGCTTGTTCCTTAATTCATGCTTTTGCAGGAAAACATATTGGTCTGTGGGTTACATAAGCTAACATATAACACCAAGACATTTGTGATGCTGTGAGTGAGTACAAAGGATAAACGAGGCTAAAGGAATTACTCTCATGCAACTATCTGAAAATCCAGCCTTCATGTTTGCATAAGAAGTCGTTTTGTCCTCATATTTCATGTTTTTATGGGTTTAAGAAATAATAGAGGATATTTTGTGAAAACTTTCTTAATTAAAACTCAAGTGAAGCTCATTTTCTTTTTGAGATATAATATTCAACAATTCCTGTGTATGGACTCTCTGGTAATGTAAATGCCAGTCACTGTGTACCAAGTCCATGTTCTGTAATGTCAAGGACTATGGTACCACAGGGGCTCCTTAGTATGCAAATTATTGACACAATAGAACATAGCAACTCTTTTGAAATCGTTATGTTTTATTGTGTCAGGGTCTCATTGAGGACTCTTTAATCTAAGGATTCTTGAGAAGATAAAATCTAATAGTTCCTCTGGAGCTATAAAGTTATCTGATGTCATAGGCTATTTGGACACTCCTTATTACAGTATGAGGATTATTAATACACTGACTATAATGACTTTGTGACTCCTTTGTGGTCTGTTATGACTATCTAGACTTTTATAAGATTGGTCATCACCATGGCATGTGAATCTCCACCACAAAAAATTATCTCCTTTTTAGCTTCCTTTTGCCATCATCTCTGTAACGATACACCAACTAATTGCTGGTCTTTAGAGGGAAAAAAAAAACAACCCACAACACATTGTAAATGTAGAATCAAGTGTTTTGAAACACTTTACAAGAATTTGAGTCAGACAGCCTCACTTTGCATTTAGTTTTGAGAGACTGTGGTGGCCAAACATATTTCATCTGGTGGTGTCAGTGGAAATTTGCCCAGTATAACACTCTTCCCAGGCAAAGAAATTTCACTCCCTAATTCTTTTTATGGAAATTACTTGCAGTGTTGTCCGGGTGTCCGTGTCTGTGCATGTCAACATGAATGTTTTACTACTATTAGTTGCAAGTTTCCCTCCAGAGCAGACACCAAAAAGAGGAATGACTAAAAAAGAAAACTAAATACACCAATTTGCATTTTAGACTGATGATCTGCCTCGAAACCAGAAGCTCTGAACTCTGTTCCATGTCATAAGTTCCAGGAGTCCTTGCTCCCCAGTGAATCTGGAATTTGCATAGCTATGGACTCACAACCCTTGGCTTACCCTATCCTAAATCTCTTTGGGACTGATACTCAGCTGAGAGCCAGGATTATTAGGATTTAAATATATATCAAATGCAAAAGTGGGGAGGTGCAGGAATTTCTACAGCAGCTACATAAGGCAAGGCTTCATGATGTGTGACACAGAGTTCCTGGCATTTCTCAGCTGCAGAGATATAGGGCAGGATTTTTTCATTAGTCCGTAAGTGGACCCTTATGCCTATAAAGCTCTTTTTTATCTTTTTCATTGTTGTTGTACCTTACTCAGCATATGCTGTAAATTTATGCATTTTTAAAATTTAATTTCTAGACAGTATATATTCTAATTTGTGCTGATTTCTTTACTATTTTACCCAGGATGCCACCTGAAAACACACAGATATTGTTAGATATTATTTACACACCACAGGGCAAACCCATTGTTCTTTATACTACAAGAGTAGACAATCAAAAAGCAGTCTGAGGATCACCAACAGGACAAAACAAGGAAGCAGTACTGGCCAGCAAGGCTGGAGATGGTCAGAACCTAACAGCAGCTGTCTTGGTTGCATCTTTTTGGTAATCATTTTAGAAAATGCCTCCAAGAAAGAAATTGAAAGAGGACCATGTGAACACCTGAAACACATGAACCAGGCAGGAAGGATTTATGCTCAAGTTAAAATAATGACTTATGGAGGTGACATTCTAGGCCAGAGATAACATCCCAAAAGAAAAACCCAGGAAGCAGAGGAAGCTGTGAGCATCTTTGGGACTAATGAGAAACACTGAATTCAAAGTGTTTGGAAGGATCCAAAAAAAAAAAGAGAGATGGTCGGTGCATTAGTCTCAAAGACAATCTCTGAGGACCATTTTAGGTAGATATCAGTCTTGTTAAATTTAATCTGTCAAAGCCAGAGAAGTGTGTCCAGAGACAGGAATGCGAAACAGTAGGAACAGGAATGAGTTTCACAGTGTGAAGAGCAAGGAGAGAGTATAATCTGAGGACATTATGCAACAAGTGTTTGCAAGATTTGAAACACGCAGTTGAGCAGGTTGTGTTTGCTGTTCTCTGTATCAGGCCTTTGTACTCTGCAGTGAAATTGAAGGAGTTAAACTGAGCCCTTTTTGAGTGATCTGCAAATCCAACAGTTAAAACCTGGTAGTATTAAGAATCCAAGGAAAGAGTTACAGCTTCTCAGGGATTAATGTGCACAGTTGCTTTGGTAAGCCAGGAATGTGGGTATTTGCTATTACTTCAAACTTAAGAAAATTTTCAGTTGAAGGCTGATGTACAACTATAAACTTCTGTATTGTCAATGTTCAATAGGAACTGTCTGTTTTCTGTAAACATTTCTTGACATAGCCCCTAAACTGTATTGACTTATATCCTCCTAAATGTGCATCGTGCACACTGAAAAACATCAGGACATTAGTGTTCAGTTACACAGTAGACTAAAAAATGTTGCATTTTGAAGAAAATCAGTAAAAATCTTTCAAATATTTTTCATGTCATTTAGCAGCACTCGAAGTGGTGTCTATTTGGAAAACTTCCAGAGCAGCAGCATGCACACACTGCATGTGGTTTACTGTCTGTGTAATCCTTATTTAATTTGCAAAGGTCAACAGATAGATTTGTTCTCTTAAAAGACTCAACATATATGCATATATATTTAGGTTCTTTACATGTCCTATATGCCTGCTTCAAAGTTCTCTGTTTTTTATATATTGCTAAATAGATATCGCATCACTGAAGTAAAGACCAGTTTTACCTGTCCCTTCTTAGAGAAGCAACAGTCCTTGTGAACAGTTCTGTATAAGCTCAGACTCTCCCTGTTTGTACAGAAGCTGACAGAGACAACTTCAGAACCAGGATGCTTTAGAAAGGTATCCTGCTTTCATGGCCGGCTCCTGATAAGAATATTCAGCATTTTTTCATACTACTTCATTTTATATTGTGTTGACATATTGGTAATTTGTTTTTTCTTGTTGGAATATACAATTTTTTCCAGACTGACAGATTCAGTGAATGATAATCCTCATTTTTCTTTGTCTTGAAAAAATATCCTTTAGCTGAGTGATCAGCATCTGCTTTCTCTCAACTTGTGTTTATTTTGATTAAAAATAGGTTTCAATGGCAGGTCAAAAACTAAGATCAGACCTTGACTACCAAGGTCATAAATCAGTTCAAATAATGTTGCAGAAGTTTAATGGGAGAGGAGAGGAGAGGAGAGGAGAGGAGAGGAGAGGAGAGGAGAGGAGAGGAGAGGAGCGTCATCAACGGG